>CM066315.1:55285319-55577819 GCA_033807775.1 Saussurea involucrata
GGACTATGACCTTAGACTTTTGTTGAGAAGATGGTCTTCCACTTCCACAATGAGAGAATCTTCAAGCTTGATTTCGGTTGATCTTCGACTTCACCGAACTTTTGTTGTCTTGTCTAAGTCATCATAAAGAACCAAAGTAAAATATTCTAAGTAAGATTTTAGGAGAAAAATCGGTGGGTCAATTTCAAATCTTTGGTGACCCAACAATCTCCCCCTATTTGAATTTGAGCTTCATACTTAGAAAATTTTGAGAGTAACTGAATATAACATGCAATTTGACCCTTTTTACTCTTTTTGGGTTCTTTTCACACATACCATTCTTTTTGTTCTTTTTGGTCTAATTTTCTTTTATGGATTTGTTAAGTATATCCAATATTTACAAGTAAAGAAATATGTGCAACAATGAAATGAAATTCAAATAGATTCAAAGTTAAGAAAGAGAAGTACTTGTATTCATTAATGCCTGATACATCAAAAGATAGAAAAGTTACAAGTACTAGAAAAGACTAATACCCATATTACTTTCTTGGTTTATGTCGGCGTTTGATTTCGGTGGCGATGTTCCTGGTAGTAGGGTTGTGCTTCAGGAATGTAAGGCATGAGGTTGCAAATACCATCAAAGAAGAAAATGTCGGCGATGTGAATCTGAGAGAACCTGAAGAACCGTCGGTGGCCGAGAGCATCTTGTACCAACTTATTTCTTCCTCCTTGTCTTCAACTGCCTTTCTCACCGATTCTTCAAGAGAGCCTAACTCAACCTTTTGAGCTTTAATAGGGTCGGAAGTCTTAGCCTTGGCAGCTTATTCTTTTGCAACTTTGAGAGATAAGGCTTTGGAATCATCTAAGGCCTTTTGAGCCAACCGAGTTTCTTCAATTTCTTGGGGAGACAAACCCAATTCAGAGACAACTCCTTGGGAAGGAGGTTTAAGTATCAAATATTGTGCATCTGAAGGACGAGCCCCATACTTTTCTATCTCCTTTTTCTTCTTCTCTTCTTTTACTTCATCTTCATCCGAAAGAGTTTTCTTGCCTTTATCTTTTGGGCTATCGGACGGACCAGTTTTCTCCCCCTCAACTGATCCGCCGGTTCCCTCCACCGATGGGATAATAGTAGAAATGTCCACCGATTTTTCGGTGACAAGAATTTCTGCCGAAGTAGTTTATGCCGAAGGTATCGTGGTGACCATCGATGGAGTGTGAAGTCGGTGCCTTCGAGGGGAGAGACCCCGAAGTCATCTGCACCACCCAAGGAAGTGGGTGATGAGGTAAGATGAGGGTGCTCCAAAAATACAACCGAAGCCTTTTGAGAGGCGACGGAGGAGTCGGTTTGGGGTATGACGGATTCCCGTGGCCCGGAGGGGATAACTTCAATAGTTACCGATTTTTGAGAATCGGCAGCTGGCTTATAAGGCTTGGCCGAAGGTATCCGATACCTCTTTAGAGGAGATCTCGGAGGGGATTTGGAGTGCCTCCGCTTGTGAGAAGGGGTGGGTAATTGGGTAGCCTCCGAAGGTGACTTCGAAGGCGTGGTCCCGGAAGCGGACACGGAGGTGTCGTTGGCCCTTGATAATTTTTTCTTGGCGCCACCCGACTTAACTCGGGAAGGGGGAGCAGGGGCCACCACGGCTGGAGGGTCTTCCGGAATCGCCGGGTGTATGAACCCGGGGATTTCGGCGCCCCCAGTGTAGCTCGGGAGAACGAGCAAGAGTAGACATACCTGGTCGTAGCGGCAAATCAGTAGCAAGAGGTGGCACGTCGAGGGCTTTTTGGCCAACAACGGGAGCGGACCAGTCATACATAAACTTGAGAGATTTTGATTTCCTATCAGCGTCCAAGGCAGCACCCATCTTGTGTTGAACAATCATGGATATGAATCTCGGGTAGGCCACATGACACCTTTTTGGGTGTTTGATCACCTCGGTCAGTTCGGTAAAGAAGTACTGGGCGAAGTCGATTTTTCTTTGAAAAATGAGGGCATGTGCAAGATAGGTAATGTAGGAAGGGGATTGATCATGGCCACTTGTCTTCCTAGAAAGACAGTAAATGATGTGGGCGAAGAAGAAGTTCCAGATACCTCCCATTTTGTTTCTGACAAGGGTACCTGGTCCTTTAGAAGATTTGGTAGGTTTGTCAGTAGTTTGATGAATGTAACCAAGGGTACTTACCACCTCTGCATGTGCATGTTCAACATACATATCTTCATACTCCAGGAATGCAGTAATATTTAGAGCATGACGCACATCATTCACGCCAAAAGTCAAATCATGATCACCATCTTCTTCATCAGTGAGGATTGAAGCATGGATGGATTCATTAGAAGGATCGTATATGCAGGTAAGCCAGAACTTACCAATCAAGAGCTTGCTTATTTTTAGGGTTGCATGTGAAGGCATGGAGAAGAGGAGAATGGGTCAAGAACTTGGTGATTGTAGTGAACTCAGGATGAGCAGGATCAGATTCAAACCTTGCAACATGATTGCAAGGATTGAATTTCAGGTCTTCGAAGCATGTAGGAATTTCTTTGACAATCTTGGTGGTTTTGGTTGCCTTAGATGAAGTCGATGAAGCCATTGAAGATGATGAAGACAAGTTGCAGATTTTTCTTCTAGAGAGAGAATGGAGATCGTTGGAGTAGGTTAGCAAAAAAAAAAAGAATGAGGATGAAGGTGGTTATTTATAGGTTAGGAATTTAAAAAGGCTTTGGGCGGCAATGGTTAGGAAAGAAAACCAAAGGAATTTATGTGGGTGAAATCAAATGGGAAATTTTGATTTAGAGGGGTAATGATTAGGGTTTTGAAAAATGTGGCTGAAAATGAATTTCACAAGAAAGGGAATAGGAAGGGTCAAAGGTTTTTACTGACATATAGGGTTGTAGGGGTGATGTAAGCATTTGAAGTCATGTGGGATAAGATCAAATAGTCATCGGTGGTGTGTCGATATGGGATGCTCACTGATGTGGCTCTCACCGATGGTCTCATTGACTGAAGAATCGGTGGGATTGAAGAGGACACCGAAGGGAGTGGTGTCGGTGAGAGTGTAAGTCACCGATGGAAGACGTCGGTGGTGACGAAGATATAGGGTTTCGGTGGGTAAGATATGACCGATGTGAAAGTCTTCGGTGAGAAGGTAAGGGCTGAAGGAGTCACCGATGGCGTTGGTGGGTTGAAAAAACACTGATGGGTGTAATGTTGAAGGTAGAGTTTGGTGAGGAGAATCAGTGTGAGGATTGGTAAGGTGTAGGACCACCGATGGATTGAAACTGTCAGTAGAGGGATCCACCGATGAATTTTATTGTCGATGAGAAGCCACCGATAAAATTAACATAATTTTTTTAATTGTCTAAATATAACATTCCAAGTTCTCCTATTAGAAAGTTGAACCTGGCTTCATCCAAGGGTTTGGTGAACAGATCAGCAAGCTGAAGATCAGTAGGAATGAAATGCAGCTCAATGTCACCTTTGGAGATGTGATCTCTGATGAAGTGATATCTGATATCTATGTGTTTTGATCTTGAGTGTAGAACATGATTGTTTGCAATAGCTATTGTACTGGAGTTGTCACATAGAATTGGGACTTGAGTGTAGACTTGATTATAGCCTCTTAGTTGATTCTTCATCCACAGGATCTGAGCACAGCAACTTCCAGCAGCAACATATTCAGCTTCAGCAGTTGAGGTTGAAACTGAGTTTTGTTTCTTGTTGGACCAACTGACCAATTTGCCACCAAGAAGTTGGCAGCTACCTGTGGTACTTTTTCTATCAGCTTTGGAACCTGCATAGTCTGAATCTGAATACCCGATTAGTTCAAAACCTGAGTCTTTGGGATACCAAAGACCCAGATGCAAGGTACCTTTCAGATACCGGAAAACCCGTTTCACAACAGCCAAATGAGATTCTTTTGGGTTGGCTTGATAACGGGCACAAAGACAGGTAGCAAACATAATATCAGGTCTGCTAGCAGTTAAATAAAGAAGGGATCCAATCATACCTCGATAATTCGTTACATCAACAGATTTGCCATCTGGATCAGCATGAATTTTCAAGGGTGGTGCCATGGGAGTTTTCATAGGAGAGCTGTTTTCAAAATTAAATTTCTTCAGAAGGTCACGAATATATTTGCTTTGATTAATAAAAATCCCTTCTAAAGTTTGTTTGACCTGAAGGCCCAAAAAGATTGTAAGCTCTCCCATCATGCTCATCTCATATTAGCTCATCATGAGAGAAGCAAACTCATCACATAGTGATTCATCAGTGGCACCAAAGATGATGTCATCCACATAGATTTGAACGAGTATGAGATTACCCGAGGTCTTCTTGATGAATAAGGTGTTGTCAATTTTACCTCTGGAATACTCATTCTTCAGAAGGAAATCGGCAAGTGTGTCATACCAGGCATGAGGAGCATGTTTGAGACCATAGAGAGCCTTGTCCAATCGGTACACATAGCCAGGATGAGTGGGGTCTTCAAATCTAGGTGGCTGCTTCACATAGACTTCCTCAGCAAGTTCATCATTGAGGAATGCACTTTTAACATCCATCTGGAAGACTCTGAAGTTTTGGTAAGCATCATGAGACAGAAAGATCCTTATTGCCTCAAGTCTAGCAACAAGGGCAAATGTTTCATCATATTCAATTCCTTCTTCCTGTCTATACCCTTGAGCAACAAGTCTGGCCTTGTTTCTGATGACTGTACCATCTTCATCCATTTTGTTCCTGAAGACCCACTTGGTTCCAATAATGGTCTTCTTTGGAGGTTTGGGAACCAGTCTCCATACCTTGTTTCTTTCAAATTGAGAAAGTTCCTCTTGCATGGCAGTGATCCAACATGGATCTGCTAATGCTTCCTCAATTTTCTTTGGCTCAATGAGAGATAGAAAATTCACATAGAGACAAATATTTCCAATGCCTCTTCTAGTTTGGACCCCAGCTTGTTGATCACCGATGATTTGATCAATGGGATGATCTTTGGTCCATTTGGTAGCAGGAGGTAAGGGAGGTGGAAAATTTTGTGTTGGAGGTATTGGAGGATTTTGGTTCATCGGAGTGGGATCTGGGATATCGGTGGGGACATTAATTGGGTCAATTTCGGTGGGAGAGGTGTTAGGTAAGGTGGAAGGTGACCCAACTTGTTGATTAGATGAATAAGGATCATAGTGGGTGAAAGGAATAGAAGAGGAGTCAGTGGGGTTTGCTGTAGGAGCATCACCAATGCATGATGAGATCCATCTATGTAATTCATCATCATCATTTGAGAGGGATGATGATCTTAGGTCATCAAATTTGACATGAATGGATTCATCAATGCATTTTTTTCTAAGGTTGTAAACGCGGTAAGCTTTTGAGGAAAGAGAGTATCCAACAAAAATTCCTTCATCGGACTTAGGATCAAATTTCCCAAGGTTGTCACGATCATTGAGAATAAAACACACACAACCAAAAACATGAAGAAATCCTATATTTGGTTTTTCTGCCATGGAAAACTTCATAAGGGGTTTTCCCATGTCTTTTGGAGATCACTGATCTGTTTTGGGTAAAGCAAACAGTATTAACAGCTTCAGCCCAAAAATAGGTGGGAATATTTGATTCACTTAGCATGGATCTAGCAGCTTCACACAGAGTCCGATTCTTTCTTTCAACCACTCCATTCTGCTGAGGAGTTCTGACAGCTGAGAAGTTTTGAGATATTCCTTTGTCATTGAAGAAGTCTTCCAAGGCACTATTTCTAAATTCAGTGCCGTTGTCACTTCTTACAGACCGTACAAGCGGACCGTTCAGAACTTCATTCTTTTTGACAAAGTTAATGATTTCTT
This sequence comes from Saussurea involucrata, assembly GCA_033807775.1. Lineage (NCBI taxonomy): Eukaryota > Viridiplantae > Streptophyta > Magnoliopsida > Asterales > Asteraceae > Saussurea > Saussurea involucrata. The sequence goes on from CM066315.1 coordinate 55,291,129, forward strand.
CAGTTGCATCACTTTTGTACCTGAGAAAAGAAACCCAAGTATATCTGGTGAATTCATCAACAATCACAAGAATGTGCCTTTTACCACCTAGGCTAGGAGTGCTGATTGGTCCACATAGATCTATTTTTTTGGAAGGCATAGCGGCATCGACCCTTTCGATCAACTACCACGAACACAACGCACACACGCACGCACGCCTCCCCGGCGGTATCGGACATCCGAGGGCAGTCCACTAATCCGCCACTGTCCCGGCCCAGCTTACGCTGGACCTAAGGCCCAACCACAGGCTGGGGGGTAAGCCCAGTCAAAGACTGGACCACCCAAGGACTGGGTACTCCTCATGCCCTCAATTGCCTCCCCTTGGAATCGAACCCGAGTAGACTGGGATACCATCCACAGCCCCCAGGATGTTACCGTCCTTAGGTAGACCAACTGAGCTAGACATGATTTGTGGTCCACATAGATCTATGTGCAACATCTGAAGAGGAAGAGTGATGGAGGAGCATTGCTTTGCTTTGAAAGAGGTTTTGGTGAGTTTCCCTTTTTTCACATGCATCACACAGCTTTTCTTTTACGAAGTTCAGCTTTGGCATGCCAGTCACCAGATCTTTGTTGGAGATGATGTGAGGAGTTTTGAAGTTGAGGTGAGACAATCGTTTATGCCACAGCCAGTTCCTTTTGGTTGTGTCATCCGATACAAAGCATACACTAGAAGCACCATGAGTTTGTCCCATATCTATAACATAGACATTTTCCCTCCTTCCAGAAAGGACCACCTTGATGTCTTTATCAACAATTGTACAGATGCAAAGTTCAAAGATAACTTTGTATCCCAGATCACACAACTGACTAATGCTTAGTAGATTGTGCATGAGGCCTTCAACAAGTGCTACTTTATTGAAGGTGACAGTTCCGTTGGTGAGAGTTCCATAGCCTTTTGAGTAACCTCTAGAGTTGTCTCCAAAAGTTACAGATGGACCCTTTTCAGACACATAGTTAATAAGAAGAGATTTGTTCCCGGTCATGTGACGTGAGCACCCACTATCCAAATACCAGATTTGATGGTGCTCATGAACCTGAGAGTATGATGAAGAGCACCCAGTTGACACCAGAGCAGTTGATGAGACTACCTTTTCTGAATCGTCCATATCTTCAGATATGGCCATGAAACACATGTTGGGAGAATCCTTGTCACTATCAGAAGTTGGCTCATCAGCCCAATCATGGATTTCAGCCATTAGACCCTTTCATTTTCTGAGAAGTCCCTCATTTCTTTTTTTCTCTCTCTTATACTTGGCTTTGTACTTTTCAGCACGTTCTTGATGCTCTTGTGAAGAGGGTTGACTACCTTTTCTAGGAAAGGTTGACTTGGAGGAGTTGTGTAACACCCTAAAATCAGGGCCAATTTGAACCTTAAAATTTAACAAGGTATAACAAAATATCATCCAAACTTTTCTATATATAAGCAGAGAATTAACTATGAGGGTTCCTTTATACACAAATTGAATTCTCTAAATAACCTATTAATCCAATCATGTCAACTATAATTAGATTAAATGGGTTATCTAAGCATTCCGTCCAAGCCTCCTCGCATCGTCTAAGTTCTCCGCTTATCATCAAAAGTTGAATACCAAAAGCACTCGTCCCACATCCCATTACTTCCCTGAACTCGTACCTGGTAAGAAGATTGAATTTGAACAATTAGGCTTACGCCTAGTGAGAACATCCAAATTCAAATTAAAACATTTAACAGCTTGAAAACTCATATATTCAAGCATATAAACAAACCTGGTTCGTCACCATTCTTACCGTACCCATACTCGTCTCATAATAACGGGAACATACCCGATCTCATAAGTATGACTAACATCCCGGAATTCATAACATCATATTCGTGAGTCTACTACGAATCATCACGGATTCTAGTTATCGTTCAAGCCTAAGGACTTTCAATCAATCGCCATATCTTTTTCTTGGAATGGAAACAGAAATAGCACTTATATATTGCCTATTTCTAATCCACCGAGAGCAAACGGAAACAACAATCACACTTTGTCTATTTCACGTTTCCACGTCTTAATTACGAATAGCAGTTATACTTGCCTATTCACTACAGTCATTACGAATAGCAACTATAATTTGCCTATTCCACTTCTCAACATGAATAGCAATTTTACTTTGCCTATTCAATCATTTCAACATGAATAGCAATTCTACTTTGCCTATTCAATCATTTCAACTTGAATAGCAATTCTACTTTGCCTATTCAATCATTTCAACTTGAATAGCAATTCTACTTTGCCTATTCAATCATTTCAACTTGAATAGCAATTCTACTTTGCCTATTCAATCATTCCAAGTCAACGGAAATTACAAATTACTTTATGTCTATTCCTCGTTACTAATCACCTCTCGAAATGGGAATTACAAATTACTTTATGCCTATTCCACATTATAGGTTATCGCCTCTCGAAATGGGATTAATAATCCACATTATAGGCCAACGGGAATAATCCACGTTAATAATCACCTCTCGAAATGGGAATTACAAATTACTTTATGTATCGCCTCTCGAAATGGGATTAACAATCCACATTATAGGCCAACAGGAATAATCCACGTTAATAATCACCTCTCGAAATGGGAATTACAAATTACTTTATGCCTATTCCACATTATAGGTTATCGCCTCTCGAAATGGGATTAACAATCCACGTTATAGGACAACGGGAATTACGATTAGTGCCCCACCTATTCCACGTTTATCCAATTATAAACAAAGTGGGAATTATCATTCAGAGCCCGATCTATTCCACATTTATCTAATCAACGGGAATTACCATTAAGAGCCTGGTCTATTCCACATGATCACATACTACTAGTGTCTATGGATCCAATACATTTACTCGTGTATATGTATAATAACATATCACGCTACTTCTCATAACATATTCTTAACTTTTAAGAATATTAACAATTTATCGATATTTGATTCTCAACTGCTTCTCTTCCAAATATTATAATCAAAAGGTATTCCGAACTCAATTTACGGCATTATTCTAATAATGATCTTAATTTAAAATCAAATCCTTAATTGGATTCTAACCTTAATCCGGTTCCATTTGTTTCCGGGCTTAAAGCCTATTCTGGAACTAAATAATACCGGGCCCAAAAGCTAAGGCCCACTTTCGGACTTTAATTTCATACCGGATCAGAGCCCAATCTGGGACTCTATGCCATACCGGAACTAGTTAATTTCCGGAACTTATTTCGATACCGGAACCCAAACATTTACCGGAACCCAAACATTTACCGGAACCAAGTCCATTTCCGTAAATAATAATTCCGGATCCATCCCTGTGCAAGCCCATTTCCGAAAATAATAATTCCGGGTCCAATTTGTCCAAACCCACTTCCGGAATTGCTCCAATACCGGAACCGAACCCCAATTACGGAACCCACCAGTTCCGGATCCAAGAGCCCAGTTTCGGATCTCATCTTTTCCGAAAATCAAATCAGTACCGGGACCTCGATTCAAGGTTATCAATTTACGTCAAATTTATCTTAACCAGTTCACCTGAACACAGCTTAATGATAAATTTCATTTCTAGCAATTATACTACTTCATTCAGATAGTTTAAATACAACATCTGATTCCAATTTCAACTGCTAAAGTTTTAAAATGAAAAGATGAACTCACCTGATTTGCAGTTAACCCAGCAAACCCAAATCTTCCTTCTCTTTGATTTTAGCAATCCACTCACGAATCCCAGCTCCAACTTTCCTCTCCTTCTCTTTTCTTCTTTTTCTCCTTTCTTTTTCTCTGGACCGACTCCAGACTTCTTATTGAGATCATATCTCAATTGAGGTCATTTACCCAATCTTAAAGGAACCTCAACTTTCACTAAATGACCAAACAACCCCCTTAAGTTAAATTTTCAATATTAACTACAAACTTTGGTCAAAATATAATTTCAACCCTAGAGTTTATAATTACAATTTAGTCCACAACTCAGACTAAATTACAATTCAACCCCATTCATATTAAAATAATATAATGGAATTTTGGGGTGTTACAAGTTGTTTTTGGGTTTCTCATATTTTGAAGAAAATCTGTCAGAGGAAGTGGTCCTAGTTCTTTCAATACGTTTGCTTCTGCATTCAGATGCAAAGTGTCCCTTCTTACCACAATTAAAGCACTCCTCATTTGACTTGTCAGTAGAGGGAGTTTTTATGGAAGAGAAGGGTTTTCTGAAAGTTCTAGGGTTGCCAGAAAAACGAGACTTGTTCTGAGTCCAATCATCATTGCCATTTCATCAGTTATTTGCTCTACCGAGGTTTCCTCACCTTCATCATCGACATCACTTAGATATGCCTTCGTTTGGTGAGTAGATCCATTCTGGCTGTCATTGTCAGAATCTGATGAAGGGTAAGTGATACGAGGAAGACACTGAGCTTTCTTGGAAGTATCACTGACAAGGGCTATAGAAGAGCCTTTTATCTCTTTGATGATTGACTTCCTTTGCAGTTTAGTTTGTTCAAAGTTAAAGAGAGTTCCATATAAAACAGTTAAAGGCATGTATTCAAGATCCTTGGTTGTCGTCAATCAGGTTGTAGCGCAGTGGTTGATCGCCCTGGGTGATGTGGTGGAATATCCCATCTACCCAGGGTTCGATCCCAGGCGTCCTCAACATTGATAAGACATCTTTAAGTTTCAAAAATTGCCAGGGATTAGTCCAGGCTGTGCCTGGGATACCATTTCCAAAAAAAGATCCTTGGTTGTCTTGATGCAAGTACATATGTTTTCCCAAAAGTCAGGAAGACAATCCATGAATTTGCACAAGACTTCCTCATTTTCATAAACTCTGCCCAATAACTTCAAATCATTCAGAAGGCTGTTAAAGCGATTATAATAGCTAGAAAGAGATTCTCCTTTCTCATAAGCAAAGAGTTCATATTTCCCGATGAGAGCAATCTTTTTGCTTTTCTTAACTTCCTCTGTACCTTCGTATAGAACACACAGAGTGGTCCACATCTCTTTAGCTGTAGCAAAGTTGACTAAAGAATGATAGACCTCATCAGGAAGAGAAAGAGCAATAATTGCACTGACCTTAGAATCAAGGGAAACCAGATGTTTTTCCTCATCGATGTTTTTCTTAGGGTTTTTGAGAATGTAACGACCAGTAGCTGTGGATTTTTCTTCATTAGAAGAATCATCAGAATCATCCTTATCGGCAGTTTCTTTTCCAGCCCTCTGCGTTTCATAGCGAGCCCAAACTCTAGGGATAATGGGTCCCTCATTGAGAATGGTTGGATATCTAGTATCCACTCCTTCCAAGAATAGCATCATACGGCTCTTCTAGATAGAAAAGTTGTTGGGGTTAAACTTTGGAGGTTTGGCTATAGAGCCATTTTCAGAGACATTGTTTTGAAAAGAGATTTCATTGTTTGAAGAGGAGGCAGCCATTGCAGATCAAGTATATGGATTAAACTTTCTGCTCTAATACCACTTGTTAGTCCAAATGGCTAGCACATGTATTGTAGAAGGGGGGGGGGGGTTGAATACAATACACAAAAATTACTTTATTAATTCTTTTATTGAAAAACTTCAACTAAGAATTACATACAAAAACTATAGATTGTTGTGGAAAGAACATATGGACTATTCTAATAATCTTTCACAAAGCAAACAGAAATAACAAAACAACTTTAACACAAAGATTCAAAGTTATAAAGTCTGGAGGAGATGATGTAAACTTGCACTTAAAGAATTCTTCAGAAAGCGTAACTTTGCATGGGGAGCTTCTTCCTCTTTATATAGTGCATGAAGCGTTAAATGCTTAGGACACTTGTCATCTGGAGATTTGAGAGTAGGGGTTGACTCTGAAAAGTTGAAGTGTCCTTTTGTTGGAACTTAGTTGAGATGTGAGAAAACTAGTCCCACATAGGAGCCAAGGCAAAGTCTACACCACTTAATAAACTCAAACAATTGAGCATTAAATGAATCATTTAATTGCTTGGCTTGGAGTGTGGTGTTCTTGGTGGGCTCTCTTTGACATGAATATACATATTTAATGTCAAATATTGGGCCTTGGGCCTTGGGGCTCTTGGGGTCTCGATGGGGTCGAGAATCTACGATTGAAGAACGAGTGTGGTATGCATGCAGGATCTGACGCGGATCACCCTAATCGTTTTTCTAAGAGATTTCATACGAATTTTCAGGATATTTCCTGGGTTTCTCTCCTTTTCGTTCTTCGCCAAACATATGATGATTCGATAGATTCAAGTGTAAACTTGAATTCGATTGTTGTATCCTCTAGACAACGCCCGTACCACCGACGAAATTTTGTCTTAGGACACTGCGTGAAGTGCACGCCTCAATCGATTACAACATCTTCGTGGAATCTTCGTATCAAGTAAGATTTAATAGTTGTTCTTCGTTTGATTGTTTGTTTATGATGTAAAAACAAAGTTGTATACAAGAAATTTTTTTCTTCTCTTCAATAATTATGTCCAGTTATATACATAATACTTATATATGATTGATTACTCCTAAGACCATCCACATCCCTGCAATTCATTTACACTTTCAATTGTGCCACCTCAGCATTTGCAATTACCTTCCACACACATACAATCCACCTACACTTTCAAAAGTGGTCCCCACTATAACATTTATTAATTACTTTATAAATTATTATATACATTTTATTTTTTAATTAATATAACATAATATATAAAATTCTTTATTTTAATTTAATGTTAATTAAAATATAAACATTAATTTCAAATAAACGATTAATATATGATATAATAATACAATACAGTCATTTTATTTATTTTATAGTTCATTGTTTTAATTTAATATATAATTTATTAAATTATATCAAAACACAATATTTATTGAATTAAAAAGATTACATATAGATAGAAATAAAATATTACATTAATCACTGTTTTCTTCTCCTGCAAATCGACTCCAAATCTCTTCAACCAAGTCTGCTTGTAGTTGATTGTTATGAAACCTGTTACGTATCCTTGCATGACTTTGAAGATAACTTTCATACTCAGGAAGATGATTTCGAGAAACTTGAGGCATAGATATACTAAAATTAGCACCATCTGTAAAATCAAATTGACGAATATACGAGTCTCGTTCATCTTCCACAATCATGTTGTGCATTATTATGCAAGCTCGTAGTATTTCACCGATTATTTCCTTGAACCAGTACAATCGATACCACTTTCAAAGTATCGATCCTGATTCTTCACACCTTCAACTATGCGAAGAAATAATGGTCTCCGCATTCGAAATCTACGTCGAAATATATCTTCATTATATGTCGGATTCTCAGAAAAATAGTCTTCATATAGTCGTCGATCTCCAGCTTCACGATTTCTTTCTATATTTCTTCTTTTCTTCTTTTTACGTTTTGATGAAGAAGTTGCATCTACTATTTGTTGTTTTTGTAAGGCAATATATTGGGTGGTAAGTTTGGAGGAAGAATCATCAACAAGCCATTGAACAAAATTTTCACCTGTTGAAGACGAAGAAGATGAAGAAGAATCACTCTTAGATTCAGACATTTTTAAAAAACAAAGTGTTATGGTTAATAGGCTCACATCTAGTTGTATTTATATAAAATTATTACATTATTAAACACATATATGACACTGTTCACCCGTGATGTGTGACACTGTTCACATGTGATAGCTGGCACTGTTCACATGTGATGTCTGCACACTGTTCACCCATGATGTGTATGGCTGGCCACATGTGATGTGTGACACTGTTCACATGTGATATCTGGCACTGTTCACATGTGATGTGTATGGCTGGCCACATGTGATGTGTCACATTGTTCACATGTGATATCTGGCACTGTTCACATGTGATGTGTATAGCTGGCCACATGTGATGTGTATAGCTGGCACTGTTCACCCGTTACATATGGTTTCATTATACCATTATATATAGTGTAGGCTTGAATGAGGTTTCAAAACACACCATCAATCCAGTCCACTCTCATACTCTGTTGGGTGTTACGAGCAAATCCTACACCGACGTGAAAGTGGGCTGAATGAAGAAGACAAAAAAACAGAGCATTAGAGTTGTATCGTTCGTTGGAAGGTGGGCAATTCAATTTCTTGCATGCTTGGGTTGAATTGCGTGATCAAGAAAAATGGACCACTCAACGAGAGAGACCTGTAGAGGTTGACCTAGTAGAAGATAGGGGGTCGAAGAGAACAAAAATGATGGTTCGGGACAATACACCTCATCATCCTCAAATACAAACACATCGACCCCTGAGCTAACGTCGACTGCTCGTCCAATGGGAAGGAAAGCTTCAAAGGATAAAGGTAAACATGAATGTTTATCAACTAACTCTATCGACCGTATCGATAAGGCGATGAAAGAACAATTCAATCTCGATGCGTCAAAAATAGAAGCGATGAACAAATATACAGAAGTTATAATAGAACGAGAGAGAAAAAAAGATGAACGAGAAAAAAAGAAACAGGAACGGGAGAAAATGAAAGAGCAACTTAAAAAAGAAGAATTGGCAATCAGGTTGATGGAAATGGATCCATCAACTATGACAGGGCAACAACGAAAATTGTACGATAAAAAAATTCGTCAACTTTTAGACGAATAAGGATGTAATTTTATTTCTGTTATTTTATTAATCGTGCGTATTAGATTATATTATATGTAATTTTATAAATTAGATTATATGTAATTTTATCAGTATTGTATGTTTTATTATGTATAATAGTAATTTTAAGTAATTATTAATTTTGATGGTTAAAGTTAATTTAATTAATTAAAAATAAATTCATATTAATATTTATAAAGTTTATTGTTTTCAATAACCCTTTAATATATAATTTATTAAATATTATAATTTAATCTATTTAAATAAATAGAAAATGAAAACAATTACCTACGTGGGCTTGCAATATGGATTGCAAGTGTTGCAAGCCAAATCCTATGTGGCTTTCATTTACTGACAATTTTTCCATTCGCAATTCACTTTGCAACTCCCATGTGGGTGCTCTAACAATCTAAGACAAAATTTCTGTTAAGGAGCGATGGATCAATCATTGATGAAAAGTCATGTGGAGAAACCCGAGAAATTCAAGGGTTCGGGCTTTCGACCATGGCAACAAAAGATGTTGTTCTACTTGACAACTCTTCGCGTTGCCAACGTACTCACTGAGGAAGAGCCACCGGCAAATCTTCCGGTAGGGGCGGACGGGGCGGCACCGTCACAAATACAAGTGTCCGCTCATGAACGATCGGTCGAGACATGGAGAACCAACGAGTATAATTGCAGAAATTATATATTGAATGCTCTCGACGATTCCCTCTACGATATCTATTCCTCTTGCACAACGGCAAGGGAAATTTGGGAATCCTTAGATGCCAAATACAAAACTGAAGTGGCATGTTCCAAGAGGTTCGCAGTGGGAAAGTTCTTGCACTACCGGATGATTGACTCAAAGCCCGTGGTAAAACAAGTAGAAGAATTGCAAATTCTTGTCCACGAACTCGATGTTGAAGGTATGGGGCTTAATATAAATTTTGTGATCGGTGCTATCATTGATAAACTTCCTCCGTCGGGGAAGAACTTCAAGTTATACTTGAAGCATCTTACGGAGGAAATTACATTTGAACAATTGCTCCTCAAAATTCGTGTTGAGGAGGACAACCGACTCAATGACAAAGCTGATGCCATTCAAATCGAACCACATGCCAACATGATTGAAGGTAGTTCATCCAAGTCGAAGTTCCCGAAATTCAAGGGAAAGGGAATTGCACCCAAGAGGCCTTTCAACACCGGAAAAGGCCCCTTGGCCCCACAAAAGAAACAATTCAAAAGGATGACATGTTGTTGGGTATGTGGAAAACCGGGACACCGAGCCAAAGATTGCCGATTCAAGCGTGATCATGGTGGTGCCGGAGGAAGTGGTGGTGGAGGAAATGGGGCATCTACAAGTCATGCCAATCTCACCCACTCCCCGAACGAATTCGTTGGTGTAATTGAAGCCCACATGGTTACCAACACGATGGATTGGTGGATCGACACCGGGGCTACTCGGCACATTTGCAATTCAGAAAGCTTGTTTGCATCCTACCAAAAAGTGAGCGATAGGGAGCCGATGTTCATGGGGAACGCATCGACTGCAAAGATAGAAGGAAGGGGGAAGGTCAACTTGAAACTGACTTCCGGTAAAGATCTTGTGTTGAATGATGTTGTACATGTACCTAGCATAACTAAAAACTTGATTTCTGGCCCTGTTCTAAGTAAGAAAGGGTTCAAAATTGTAATAGAATCTGATAAGGTTGTCATCACCAAGGGTGGTGTGTACGTTGGGAAGGGCTACCTCCACGAGGGGCTCTTCAAGTTAAGCGTTGTAAATAGCTTTGATGCCGCCAATGTTAATAATAATAAGGCAGGCCCTAGCGGTGCTAGTTCTATGTACATGATTGCTCCTTCTAATATTTGGCATTCTAGATTAGGACATGTCAACTTTAGATCAATTCAAAGAATGATCAAACTTGACATGATTCCTAAATGTTCCTTTGATAAATCAACTAAGTGTGAAGTTTGTGTAGAAGCTAAATTCACAAACCATCCACACAAGTCTGTTGAAAAATCAAATGAAGTACTTGGGTTGATTCACACTGACTTATGTGATTTCAAGGCAACTCCTTCACGAAGAGGTAAAAACTATTACATTACCTTCATTGATGATTGCAGTAAGTATTGCTATGTGTATTTAATCCATACAAAGGATGAGGCCTTAAACATGTTCAAAACTTATAAGTCCGAAGTCGAGAATCAACTCGACAAGAAAATCAAAATTCTAAGGTCGGATCGGGGAGGAGAATACGAATCCCATGACTTTGCAGAATTTTGTGCTACACATGGCATTGTACATAAAACTACCGCTCCATACACTCCTCTACAAAATGGAGTAGCCGAGCGGAAGAATAGAACATTGAAGAATATGATAAATTCAATGTTGATCACGTCCGGAGCTCCATACCATTTATGGGGTGAGGCGTGTCTTACTGCGAATATGATCCTAAATAGGATCCCCCACAAGAAGAGTGATAAATCCCCTTATCAACTATGGAAAGGGATATTACCATCCTACAAAAGAATGAAAGTGTGGGGTTGCCTTGCCAAGGTTCAAGTCCCTTTACCGAAAAGGACAAAACTTGGACCCAAAACCGTTGATTGTGTATATATTGGACCAGCTCTTAATAGTGCAGCTTATAGATTCTTAGTATATAAATCTTGTGTGAATGATATAAGCAATAACACTATCATAGAATTTGCGGAAGCAGAATTCTTTGAGACTATCTTTCCTTACAAAGAAAAAGAGGATCAAACCTCTAATTCAAGGAAAAGGTTGAATGATGACACACACTTCAATCGAAACAAATGCAAGTGATCAAACACATGAAGGTGAAACCTCCAGGGTTCAAGAAGAATTGGAACCAAGGAGAAGTAAACGTGGTAGAGTAGCCAAAGACTTTGGACCTGATTTTATGACCTTCAATGTTGAAGGAGAACCTCTATCTTATAAGGCTGCCATGGAATCATCCGAGGCACCTTATTGGGAAGAGGCAATCCATAGTGAGATAGACTCCATAGTACAAAACAATACATGGAGATTGGTTGACCTACCTCTGGGTCATAAAGTAATAGGTCATAAATGGATATTCAAGAGGAAGTTGAGACCCAATGACACTATAGAGAAATACAAAGCTCGACTAGTTGCCAAAGGATATCGACAAAAGGAAGGTCAAGACTTCTTTGATACCTACTCTCCGGTCACAAGAATAACGTCTATACGTATGTTGATGGCCATAGCAGCAATTCACAATTTGGAAATACACCAAATGGATGTGAAAATTGCTTTATTGAATGGAGAGTTAGACGAAGAAATATATATGCAACAACCGGGAGGGTTTGTTGTCAAAGGTCAAGAAAACAAAGTCTGTAAGTTGATCAAGTCCCTTTATGGACTTAAGCAAGCGCCAAAGCAATGGCATGAAAAGTTTGATAACACGTTGATATCAAACGGGTTTCAAATAAATGAGTGTGATAAGTGTGTCTATGTGAAGCAATACAAAAATGCATATGTCATTATATGCTTGTATGTAGATGATATGCTCATCTTTGGATCGAACTTGGATGTAATCAATCAAACAAAGAAGATGTTGCACTCCTCGTTTGATATGAAGGATTTGGGAGTAGCAGATGTGATCCTTGGTATAAAGATTCAAAGGAATCCAAATGGTTACATTCTCACCCAATCTCACTATGTTGAGAAGGTACTTCGAAAGTTCGGTCATTATGATGATAAACCGGTGGTGACTCCATTTGATCCTTCTAGTCAATTGAAGAAGAATCAAGGAGATAGTGTGGCTCAATTAGAATACACACAAGTTCTTGGGAGCTTGATGTAACACCCTAAAATCAGGGCTGTTTTGAACCTCAAATTATAATACGTTATGATACAAGAAACTTCAACTTATATAAATATAGTAAGGAAATTAATCATCAAGAGTATATTTGCAATACAGGATCCTTCAAATAACCTATCAATCTAATCATGTCATTATAATCAGATTAACTAAGTTATCTAAGCAATCCATCAAAATCTCTTCTTGTTAATTAACACCTCTGGCTATTCCAAAACGCTCGTCCCACAACCCTTTATTTCCCCGAGCTGGTACCTGGTAAGAAAAGTTGATTTGAAACGATTAGGCTTACGCCTAGTGAGAACATCCAGTTTTAAATTAAAACATTAACAGCATTGAAATCTTAGATAACCAACGCATATATTCAAACCTGCTTTATCACCATTCTTACCATACTCATGCTTGTCTCATAAAGACATAACCATACTCAACCCCGCGAGTATAACTACCATTCATAAAGTCGTATCACCATATCCAATAACCTACTACGAATCCTCACGGATTCTAGTTTATCAATCAATTTTACAGACTTACGTTCAAACATCATACTTTCTCTTTGAAATGGAATACATAAATAGCACTTATATATACATTGCCTATTTCAAATCCGTCAAACAACACTTACACTTCATCTAATTCACACTCCCACATCTCACTTACCAATAGCAACTCTCTTTGTCCATTAACTCATTCAACCCGAATAGCAATTATACTTATGCCTATTCAAACATTCAACCTGAATAGCAATTATACTATGCCTATTCCAACATGGTATGAATAACAATTCTACTTTGTCTAGTCAAACATACACACGAATAACAATTCTACCTTGTCTAGTCAAACATACACATGAATAACAATTCTACCTTGTCTATTCAATCATACACATGAATAACAATTCTACTTTGTCTATTCAATCATACACATGAATAACAATTCTACTTTGTCTATTCAATCATACACATGAATAACAATTCTACCTTGTCTATTCATCAATCAATGTGAATAGCAATTATACTTTGCCTATTCAATTATTGTAATATGAATAGTAATTCTACTTTATCTATTCAATCATTTCAACGTGGATAGCAATTCTACTTTGCCTATTCCATCTTTTAAACATGAATAGCAATTCTACTTTGCCTATCCTACGTTATCCAACACAACTAATGTTTACAAATCCATTACACCTTATTAACGTATATACGTAACAACAAATCATGCCACTCTCGTATCATATTCTCAATTCTAAGAATATCTAATAACCTATCGTGTCCTCCTCCTCAATTGTTTCCCCTTCGGCAACTTGACACGGGGGTTCCGCTACCCGTTTAGCGGATGGGGTCAAGGGGCAACGCCCTTGCGGGGTCTGGGGGCAGCGTCCCGAGAAATTATTTTTAGAAAACTAAATCAGATATCACATCCAAAAACTATATCCGGACAACAAAGGTTACCGGACAACACAAACTATCCGGATATACACAACTTTTCCGGATACACACAACTTTTCCGGATACACACAACTTTTCCGGATACTTCACTAATCCGGATGACATCCGGAAACCAAGGTAATCCGGATACCATCCGGTAACTCGATTTATCCGGAAACTATAAGAAACTTAAGAATTACCGGATACTTTGCCTTGTCCGGAGACATTCATCACTAGGGTTTCCGGATACGACGTTTCATCCGGAAACCTTCGAACTGCAGCCTAAAATCCAATCTAATTCGATGTCTGTTTGATTCAGCTCATTCCAGACCATCCCATATAGTTCATAACCAGTTTATACATGTGTCTTAACATTTAATTTGACAGAAAGCATGTATTTAATCAAAAGTGAATGAACTCACCTCTTAAGGAAGTTTTACCCACTTTGCACAATCTGATTCTTCAAATCTGTTGTTTATGATTCTGTAATTCAATCCAATACACAGATTCATCCATCATCATTCATTCACAACAAGCTAACAAAAACATAATCAGATTTCCTTACCAATTTGATGAACAAATCTTGTTTTCTTCTTCTTTTCTCTTTTCTCCTTCTCTCTATCTCTTTGATTCTCCAAACCGACCCTAAGCATAAGAAATCAGATAAAATCTGATTTCAGTTACCTTATCTACACACACTTTCCAATTGTGACCAAACACACCCCCAAGTTTCAACCATCCAACATTGACACTTAACTTTTACCACTAACATTTTAACCTCATTTTGAAATATAAATCACAACATAATCCAAAGTTAAAAACTAAAAATACAAACAATCCCAATTCTCATTAAAATACTATAACTGAAAATCCAGGATGTTACACTTGATGTATATCATGAATTGCACACGACCGGATATAGCATATAGTGTGAGTAGACTAAGTCGGTACTCACATAATCTCGGAAAGGATCATTGGTATGCACTAGTGAGAGTGCTTACATATTTGAAGTATACAATGAATTACGGGTTACACTATACGAAATACCTTCCCGTTCTAGAAGGGTATTGTGATGCCAATTGGATTTCCAACCATTCGGAGAGTAAGTCCACAAGTGGATATGTGTTTACACTTGGTGGAGCATCGGTCTCATGGAAATCATCCAAACAAACGGTAAATACAAGATCAACTATGGAAGCAGAATTTGTAGCTTTAGATAAAGCCGCTGAAGAAGCCGAATGGCTAAAGAGCTTCCTAGAAGGTATTCCGTTGTGGCCAAAACCCGTAACTGCCATTTGTATTCATTGTGACAGTATGGCTGCTCTCACAAGAGCAAAGAATCAAATATACAATGGTAAGTCTCGACATATAAGACGACGCCATAATACAATTAAGGACTTGCTGAAAAATGGAATTATTTCCATAGACTACGTAAAGTCAAAGGAAAATATCGCTGATCCTTTGACAAAAGGCTAAGTAGAGAGCAAGTGTCCTTTTCATCGAGGGGAATGGGCTTAAAGCCAATACAATGAGTTTCCTCGACGAAAACCTAACCTAGCGAAATTGGAGATCCCATGGTCTAGGTTCAATAGGAAAACTAGTTGAGGAACACTAAAGAGACGCTTATACACAGGTATGCCTACTCCTATGATGACTTTATGTGTATATTTCCGTTGACGATTTAGGGTTGAATTCTATATTCTTAATAATGTTGATAGATTTTTAGTGGAATACAACGGAATATTCTTGATCGACATTACCTATGTGAGATTGATGTGTGGTCCCATCTTTGAAGACGGAGATGTCTACGTCTTCTAAAACTCTCATGAAGAAAGGATATGTTCACGACCGAAATGAACACAACGGTAAGAATCAAATTATGTATAGATATAATATGTGTGATGCCTATTGTCTCGATTTACTACAAAAAGTGGCTAGTTCAAGACTTTAGTTCACTATCCACGAAGTAGATCCGATAGGCATTCACTAGGAAAGGTTCAAGTCCAAAAGACACCATTTTTCGATGCATATTATGTAATACCCCGCTTTAAAAAAAACGTGTACTTTAACGTCTCCGAAATATATATATCGTATTTAAAATTATCAATCAATTATAGTTGAGGGGCTAAAAGTATCAATTAACCAAAGTTTTATTAATTAATAATAATAACTAAATAATAATATACATATATGTTAAATGATATTTCTAGAGTAAACTACAATTCTCGTTCATCTTCATCATCTCATCACCGCCATATCCCTCCCTCTCTAAAATCTATATTCTCTCTAAAAATTCTCTCGTTATGTTCAAGTAATCAAATATACAATTACATATTCGGAATCATCTCGTCAAATCCTTCGTAGAGGTATAACTTTCTCCCAATGTTATTAAGTTTTGTTTAAGTTCTTGAGATTAGTTTCCAATTTGGGCTTAAGTTTAGATTATGATGTGTTATTGAAAAATTATGTTATTAGACATGTTTAGAAGTGTGTGGTTTTGTCAAAAATGAGGTATGATTAAAAAGGGTAAAGTTTAGAATCAAAATGGTGAGTTTTGTGGTTATGTGGTTAGTTGCTCACCAAGTGTTCGGGTAAATGCTTAAGAGAATAAAGTTTCATGATTAAGCTTAAGAGATTAATCATTAAGCTCCATTTTGACGTTTAGTATGTTAATTTGTATTTGGAACATGTTTAATTGAGTAAAAGTTGAAGTTTGGTTAGTAAAAACTGAATGACGAAAAGTTGGGAAATCGGACGTTACGGTATGTGCAGGTCCGTACTTTGACAGCGCATAACTCACAAACCGTAAGTCCGATTGAGCTCAAATTTTACAGGTGAAAGGTACTCAATGTGTTCTACAATTCTTATGAAGGGCCTTAAACCAGTTTTGACTCTAAGTAGCTCAAAATAACGTGTTTCCTGGACTGATTGTAGCATACTCGGATCAGTTTCCGTGTTTTTATAAATTCCGTATAAAATCAACCGACGGTTCAAATGAGGTGATTCCAATTCGAGTAGAACCGTTAGAGGTTATAGAACAATTTTCATTTAGATCCTATGATCTGGTTTGGTCTCTAAGTATGAGAAAAACGGTCGAAAAGAAGGAGCTTAGGAGCTGTCACGTACGGTTCTGCATGGTGTTGAGTTTAGGTTTCGAAATGCGTATCGGGTTGTCCGTTTTGAAATTTAAGTTGCTTAGATACCATTAGAGCCAAAATTCAGTACTAGAATGATTATGATGAGAGTTTTATGTTGTTCAAGTAATAACAATTTATAGTTTAACATAGGTACTCGAGCTCGTTCAACTCCGTCGTGAACCTCGTTTGATCGTGCTTTACATCCCAAATTCGTTTAAGATTCTGTGGATTTTGGGTGAAAGACTGAATCTTTTGGAAAAGGCTTGGAAGTGTTTCTGGATAAGCGATCAAGGTGAGTTTTACTTTAAAACGTTTTTCAACTGGGATACATATATATGTGATATATATATGAGATGGATATGTACGGATTGAGATTATGATACATGATGTGATTATGTGTTTATATTGAGATGTATATGTGGTTGGAATGTGGTAACATTTTTATAAAAGAAAATGTGATATATATATATATATATATGGTTGGAATGTGATGAAAGGTTTTATAAATGACAATATGATATATTGGTACATACATATATTGTATTTATATGTGCATTACACTACACGAGAGCACTTGTCGAACTATGTCGGCGGATGTTTGCTGTAATTATTGTACAGCGGTGCTGTAATTGTTGTACAGCGGAGAGTTGGCTCGCAACCAACTAATATGGCCATGGGGAATGAGGATGAGGAGTTGTGCACGATACACGAGTCTTGATTGGTATATGTGTGTTTATACGAAAGGTTTTATATAAACTATTTTAATACGAATGGTTTTATATAAATTGGTTTTATAACGATTTTGAAATGACAGGGATTATCTCACTAGACCGTTTGGTCTAACCCTCATTTTGTTTTCAAAAATATGTATTCTAGGTCGAGGAAATTATAGCGGCAAAGGAAAGGATAAAGAGTAGGACGCTTTTTGATGACTGATGTTGATTAGGAAGCTTTTATGTATTTTGTAGTTTCGAGACTATGGGACCGTATGTGAATTATTATATAATTTTCTTTTATGAATGTAACGATGTTATGCAATATATGTTATTTGTTGTATGTTTGGGAAACCGGGCCGTTACAGATGGTATCAGAGCCCTAGTTTAAGGGATTTAGGTATTTGGATTTATACCTAGACTTAAACTGCATGTGAAGTAGGATGTCACCATTATTTTAGAACCTTGGGATGTTAAGTATAAAAAGGTAGAAGGAACATCATGTAAGGTAATTTCAAATTACATTTGGCCAGTGTAATCGTGAACTTACAAGTACATGTTGAACCGGAATACCTTGTTATATGGGGTATGTGCTTATGTGTATATTAACCTTGTTTGAATCAACAGAGTGACAAGTCGGACTTGACGTATGGATAGAGACGAAGACAGGTATATTTCTATAAACTATACACGTGCTAAAGTGCTATTTGACTTCGGTGTAAACCAATTATTTGTGTCTCCATCCTTTTGTTGCTTATCTGCATTAGGAAAGTATTTGATAATTATGTTAGAGATAAAAATGGGTGTGCTAAATTACTGTTGTTCTGATTTTGTTAATGTGTAGAGTGTGATGGCTTGAGTGTAAAGAATAATAGTAGTGTGTGGAACGTGATGATTATGTGTGGAGAGTAATGGTAGTGTGTGAAGTTTTGACTTTGTCATGAAGGCGACGATTTAGTGTGTTGTGTAGATTATACAAAGTGTGATTGTTGACGCTATTTAGAAGAGTATTGTTTAAATGTGTGGGGTGATGTGGATAAGATAGTGGTAGTTTATAATTAGCAAGTGTGCGAGGTGTGGTTGTTTCGAACATTGAGTGTGATTTCGAATTAACTTGGTTAAATTTCTGGTATAAGGTGTAAATAATGCAAGAAAGTGTTGTCTGCATTAGCTTACGAGAACTAGGTTGTTAATAGCCTAGACTTAAGCTGAGGGGTATTATTTGATGAAAATGTCAGATTCGGTTTTTGGTATTAAGTTCAGGATTTTGAATTAAGTAGTGAGTGTATAGAAATGGAAATAGTTTGATTAAAACCATTTGGGAATTGAGAAATGTCTGACATTTAGTGTTATTTGTGATGAACGGACATGACACAACCGTTGAATATTTTGATGATGGATTTTGATTGAACCATTTGGTTAGAATTCATATTGCAAGTAGAGATGTGGATTTGGTGTTAGGTTTGTTTAAGAAATGAAAAGTGATCATGTGTATGTGATGTTAATGTGAAGAAGTGAAAGTGATATATTGGAATAAGTGGTTTAGATTTAATAAGAAAGTGATGGATGATATAGAAATTGTAGAACTATATTTAAAATGGTCTTATGTTGGGTATATTTATTCCTTAAGAGTATAAAAGAAAAGTATAATTACTAATTAAGATATTTTACAAATTTTGTGGGTGTTTTATCTAAAGCTTGTGATTGTTAGCAAATCATATATGGAAAGTGTATGTTTTAAGTTTCCAAGACAACTTTGAGTAGTAGATTTTATGAATAATGAAATTTTGGATGATGAATATAAATTTCTAATGATTTCAAATTGAGTGGTTAGAGTTAATGAGTTGGTGGTTACCGCTATATTAAAGATGTGGTATTTTCATATGAGATTGAAATTATTGATGTTTAGGTGCTATTGAGAATAGCATACTTGTTCGCCAAAGGGTTATTAGTTGACGTTAAGTGGGAAAGAAAATGGAAGGATGATCTTATTATAAGATAACGGAACATATGGTTGATATGTGTAATCATTGGATTTATATTATTAGTGTTATGATTAGCAGGAAGAAAGCAATGTTCAATAAACATTTTTGATAGTCGTGTGACGAACTTTGTGGTGTAAATTGTAGTAGAATTATTATATGAATAGTTGACGATTTTTTATTATTATTATTATTTACGGTTAAGTAAAGTGAGGTTAATGTTGAAGAACTTTCTTTATGGAGTTGTTTAAGTTAAAGAGTTGTTTTAGACCATATGCTTGACTTGGCATGTTAAGTCTCATGTGTAAATCAATGAGATGGTGACAGGTTTGCCGTTACGTTTAAGAATTTGATTTAGTGATAATATTATAGTTGGAAATTTGGTTATGTTTAGAGAATGACATGATGATGATTATAGATCGAAGTGATAATATGATCATTAGTTGATTTGGATTGTCATGATAAATGATTAAGCCTTTGATAGGTTGATTAAAATTTTATAGATTTGTTAAGTAACGACATTTATTGTTATTATGAGACGTGTTACGATTCTACTGAGATGTTGATGCTAAGTTATTATGTATGGTAATTCATGGTTAATAGAAAGAAATGAACTATATCTCAATTGGAGTTTATCTTGTGAAATAAATTGATATTATGATTTATAAAATGGATTACAAGAATTCTTGGGAAAGTGTTTTCGAGATTAAAACACTGATCATTAAGGAATTGTTTGAGGTAAATCTAAGTAAGAAAGCCGAGATGACTTAATATATATATATATAGTTATCTGATTTTATGGTCGTTATGGTTAATTAAAAGAATTTTGGAATCCGAGACCCCTGAATTAATAGACTTGAGTGGAAGATAAAATTTAAGATGATTGGGTTTTCCTATTTTAAACAGAGATTATGAGTTAATCAGAGTTGCGTAGCGAAAGCGTG
This sequence comes from Saussurea involucrata, assembly GCA_033807775.1. Classification (NCBI taxonomy): domain Eukaryota; kingdom Viridiplantae; phylum Streptophyta; class Magnoliopsida; order Asterales; family Asteraceae; genus Saussurea; species Saussurea involucrata. The sequence continues at coordinate 55,311,837 of CM066315.1, forward strand.
ATAATCTGTTATTCATTGTGTTTGGATTTGAAAGATGGTTCAAAATGGTAACCAAAGGTTATATTATGAGAACAAAAAGTGGTTGGTAGTTTAATTTGGAATGATTGATTTAACATTTGCAATTGTTAGCAAGTTTCATATTGAAGGTGTATGTTAGAATTTCGAAAAGGTATAGTGAAAGTGTAAAATGTAGCATTGTGCATAATTTCAAGATATCGATGCTAGATTATGTCTGAAGTTGATGATTATTAGTAAAATTTTCCATATATCGAAATGAATTGTGATACAGATATTTTATGCTGAATTAGGCACGATGAGATTTTTCTTGGTGTCGAAAGAGGCACAAAGTGAAATAAAGACATATTGATATTAATTTTGTTAAAAAGATATTTTTGGATGGTTATTATATAGATGGGCATGGAGTGCTTATTAAGTTAATTTCGATAGTCTCGATTGGAGTTCGATGTAGTAGTGAGCATAAAGCAACCGTACCTTTTTGCTTAACCGAATTCCGGGACGGAATTCTTTTAAGGGGGAGATGTTGTAATACCCCGCTTTAAAAAAAACGTGTACTTTAACGTCTCCGAAATATATATATCGTATTTAAAATTATCAATCAATTATAGTTGAGGGGCTAAAAGTATCAATTAACTAAAGTTTTATTAATTAATAATAATAACTAAATAATAATATACATATATGTTAAATGATATTTCTAGAGTAAACTACAATTCTCGTTCATCTTCATCATCTCATCCCCGCCATATCTCTCCCTCTCTAAAATCTATATTCTCTCTAAAAATTCTCTCGTTATGTTCAAGTAATCAAAGATACAATTACATATTCGGAATCATCTCGTCAAATCCTTCGTAGATGTATAACTTTCTCCCAATGTTATTAAGTTTTGTTTAAGTTCTTGAGATTAGTTTCCAATTTGGGCTTAAGTTTAGATTATGATGTGTTATTAAAAAATTATGTTATTAGACATGTTTAGAAGTGTGTGGTTTTGTCAAAAATGAGGTAGGATTAAAAAAGGTAAAGTTTAGAATCAAAATGGTGAGTTTTGTGGTTATGTGGTTAGTTGCTCACCAAGTGTTCGGGTAAATGCTTAAGAGAATAAAGTTTCATGATTAAGCTTAAGAGATTAATCATTAAGCTCCATTTTGATGTTTAGTATGTTAATTTGTATTTGGAACATGTTTAATTGAGTAAAAGTTGAAGTTTGGTTAGTAAAAACTGAATGACGAAAAGTTGAGAAATCGGACGTTACGGTATGTGCAGGTCCGTACTTTGACAGCGCATAACTCACAAACCGTAAGTCCGATTGAGCTCAAATTTTACAGGTGAAAGGTACTCAATGTGTTCTACAATTCTTATGAAGGGCCTTAAACCCAGTTTTGACTCTAAGTAGCTCAAAATAACGTGTTTTCTGGACTGATTGTAGCATACTCGGATCAGTTTCTGTGTTTTTATAAATTCCGTATAAAATCAACCGACGGTTCAAATGAGGTGATTCCAATTCGAGTAGAACCGTTATAGGTTATAGAACAATTTTCATTTAGATCCTATAATCTGGTTTGGTCTCTAAGTATGAGAAAAACGGTCGAAAAGAAGGAGCTTAGGAGCTGTCACGTACGGTTCTGCATGGTGTTGAGTTTAGGTTTCGAAATGCGTATCGGGTTGTCCGTTTTGAAATTTAAGTTGCTTAGATACCATTAGAGCCAAAATTCAGTACTAGAATGATTATGATGAGAGTTTTATGTTGTTCAAGTAATAACAATTTATAGTTTAACATAGGTACTCGAGCTCGTTCAACTCCGTCGTGAACCTCGTTTGATCGTGCTTTACATCCCAATTTCGTTTAAGATTCTGTGGATTTTGGGTGAAAGACTGAATCTTTTGGAAAAGGCTTGGAAGTGTTTCTGGATAAGCGATCAAGGTGAGTTTTACTTTAAAACGTTTTCAACTGGGATACATATATATGTGATATATATATATATATATGAGATGGATATGTACGGATTGAGATTATGATACATGATGTGATTATGTGTTTATATTGAGATGTATATGTGGTTGGAATGTGGTAACATTTTTATAAAAGAAAATATGATATATATATATATGGTTGGAATGTGATGAAAGGTTTTATAAATGACAATATGATATATTGGTACATACATATATTGTATTTATATGTGCATTACACTACACGAGAGCACTTGCCGAACTATGTCGGCGGATGTTTGCTGTAATTATTGTACAGCGGTGCTGTAATTGTTGTACAGCGAAGAGTTGGCTCGCAACCAACTAATATGGCCATGGGGAATGAGGATGAGGAGTTGTGCACGATACACGAGTCTTGATTGGTATATGTGTGTTTATACGAAAGGTTTTATATAAACTATTTTAATACGAATGGTTTTATATAAATTGGTTTTATAACGATTTTGAAATGACAGAGATTATCTCACTAGACCGTTTGGTCTAACCCCTCATTTTGTTTTCAAAAATATGTATTCCAGGTCGAGGAAATTATAGCGGCAAAGGAAAGGATAAAGAGTAGGACGCTTTTTGATGACTGATGTTGATTAGGAAGCTTTTATGTATTTTGTAGTTTCGAGACTATGGGATCGTATGTGAATTATTATGTAATTTTCTTTTATGAATGTAACGATGTTATGCAATATATGTTATTTGTTGTATGTTTGGGAAACCGGGACATTACATATTATAACTAGCTTGGTGATAGAAACATAAGTTTCATAATATTGCTTATTTTCTATTCAAATGTGGGGTATTATTTGGGTTTGAATATAAAATGTGGGGTATTGTTGGAACTTAGTTGACAATATTTGAGAAGAATACCCATGCTTGATTGAGACAATATCTGAGAATGGATAAAACGACAAATAGTCACTTTTACCTGACAATGGATATTGTCTCATAATAAATGATCTTCTCATTTTGTCTTCTAAGAAACATTCCACTGACTTGGACTTGAGGATGGTGAGATTCCTTGGTAGAAACTGAGTATGATGAGGACCATGTTCCCACCGATTTGAGACTCTTATCGGTGGGATCTTTTGACCGATCATGAGAGAGGATCGGTGGTTATGTCCACTGATTTTCAAAGGAAAAGTCGGTGGACTATGACCTTAGACTTTTGTTGAGAAGATGGTCTTCCACTTCCACAATGAGAGAATCTTCAAGCTTGATTTCGGTTGATCTTCGACTTCACCGAACTTTTGTTGTCTTGTCTAAGTCATCATAAAGAACCAAAGTAAAATATTCTAAGTAAGATTTTAGGAGAAAAATCGGTGGGTCAATTTCAAATCTTTGCTGACCCAACACTATGTATATCAAAACTTTAAAAAGTAATTATGTATGCCAATCAATACAAGCACAGTGAGTTACATAATTCTTCCTCTCCCTCTATGGATGTGTATGTATATATTAATATATATATATTATATGTGTGTGTGTGTATGTGTATGTGTATGTGTATGTGTGGCTGTGCGTGTATATCTATTCTGGAGAATTCTTGAGCAATCAGAGGATGAACATGGAGTATTCTTGAGAAATCTTGAAGAACAAAAAGCTAGAAAAGAAAAAGGATGGGATTGAAGCAAATACTTGTTCATGGAGGATTGGAAGAGAGAGGAAATGAGGCTGTTGGGTGAAGAAAGGGTTTGGGTTAGGGAAGAAGATATATATATATATATATATATAGAGAGAGAGAGAGAGAGAGAGACTCACTATTTTTGTAAACTTTTTTCGTGTAAACTTTGGATTTCATAGGTTTTTTAATGAAATTTTTTCATTAAATTGTTTATTTTGATAAAATTGTTTGATATCTTTCATTTCTTGATGAAATTGTTTCATATATTTGTGTTTTTTTATGTAGTTTCATATTTTTTTTTCATTCCTATGAAACTTGATGAAACTTTTTCGTTTTACATAAAAAAAACACCATTATATGAAACAATTTCATTAAGAAATGAATGATATGAAACATTTTTATCAAAATAAACAATTTCATAAAATAATTTCATCAAGAAAACCTATGAAATCCAAAAGTTTACAAGTTTACACACATTTAGCGATTTGCCCTTAACTCTAATTGAGTTTTTTTAACGAAGTTAGTGGTTAGGTCCCACTTTCAAAGCAAAATTCAAACTCGAGGGGCGACAACTTGAGATATTGAAGTACAGGTCCCTCTTTCAAAGAAATCATATAACCACAGGGACCAAAAATGCAGTTCACTCGTTTATTAAATGAGAAAACAAAAAAAGGATTGGCAAATGACCAAATACCCCTAATTTAACGAAACATTTAACTATCGTTAGTCTCAGGGATCAATGTGTTACGAGAATGCAAATTCTGAACGCTATCTTGGAATAAACAAATCATGTGGACCAAATCCAGAACATATATAAAACCTCAAGGACCAAATCCGTAATTCACCCTTAATATAATGAATATAGAAAAAAAGTTTAATGTCTAATCTATTTTTCTAATATGCCAAATTGCGTTAAAAACCAACGTACTTTCATCAGATTCCTATTTTGGGTAACATACTTTTAAAACCTTCATTTTGGTACTTCAATGATAAAATATCAAACTTTTAAGTACCTGGGTTACCTAATAACTTACAAATGATGACTAGGATCAGGTTTTTAATGATGTGGCATTATTTATTTATTTTATAAATGCCAACTAAGAAAAAAAATCCACATCATATTTCTATTTTTTTATTTTTTTCCAGCTATTAAACATTCATACCAATTTTTTTATTTCTTTTAAATCTTTATTCTTTTTTTTTTATAAATTCTATGTTTTTCATTTATTAAATTTACGCCAAATTTTTTTTCTCTTTTGTAAATTTTATGTTTTTCAATTATTAAAATTCAAGCCATTTTTTAAGAAATATGTATTTTCAATTTATAAAACTTGTAATTTAGGCCTATTGTATGTTGAAATTTTCATAAACTAAACAATACCAAAATAATAATAAAAAAACCTTTGACAAGTTAATAAACAAAATATTGCGAATGGTTAAATATTTTTACAAAAATGTCATAAGACCAATTAAAAACCAAAATAGCATAACATCGCAATTAATTATAAATCAAAAATGTTCTAATACGTCGTTAATGCTCAATTGATGTTATGTCCGTCTTCACTTCGTCCTTTTAGATGGTTTCTCCCCTTTCTCTTGCTTCAACTTCAAATAAGAAAAAATCACGTTAATTACCTAATGAATAACAAATTCGGCAAATTTAAATAAAAATATATAGAATCACAAGGTTACTTACCCCTACTTGAACTACCGCCTCTTGAACCCCTACTTGAACCACCGCCTTTAGGCCTACCAACTGGATTTTTTTGCTTAGATGGTGCATCCTTTTTTGGGTTTTTACAACCTCTAGAATTATGTCCAACCTCCCAACAATTTTTGCAAGTCATTTACCTCCCTTTTCTTCCTACCTCACCATGTCCAAAGTTGTTAGTCCTACTTCTACCACCACCTTCACATGCATCCTTTCGTCTAGATATTGAAGGTCTACCGGGCATTCTTCTAGGTTGTGGTGGCAAAGGCTTGACAAAATTTGTGGTTGGCCAAAGCTTGACGCCATTCAAGGGATTGACCCTATGGTTGTATGTGTTTATGGAACATCTTCGTCACCATCTTCAAAATCTTCCACGTTGTTGTTCTTTTTACTATGAAGGTTCATCATCTTCAATCGGGCATCCCTAATTTCATCATCTCCATCCGATAGATGATCTAAACTAGCAACATCATCTTGATCGACATTGGAAAACCCATCATTTAACCAATCTTCATTCAAGTCTATTGCACCTCCAAGGTTATCGTCACTACTAAAAAGTAATTAAACCACAATAATAATAAAATCAACACTAATAAAAAAATTCAGGATGTATTACAAATGGTAAAATCAATTGCATTACATAGCTAACAACCCTACTAACTATTTGACATAGTAATAGTTTAAAATCAATTGCTACAATTCCACATAATAATAGTTTATAAATGCTTTTTATATGTGTGTTTTACTACAGGGCCTACACGTGTTTTCATCATATGATATTATGATGTGGCTTGGATTTTCCAAATCCAATGTATGGACTTTTACAAACAGGTTGGTGGAAGAGATGTAACCACACAGAAAAGTTTGTTCCTCTGGTTCAAAGAGTATTATCGATACACACAGAAGAGTCCGTGGAAGAGATGTGAACACACAGAAGACTTTTACAAACAGGTTCGTGGCTTAGATTTTCAAAAATCTAATGTGTTTGTTCCTCTGGTCAAAGAGTATTATCGATATCCTCTAGTCACAGGTAAGAGATGTAAGAGATTCTGAGTTTGTAAGAGATGTAAACACATAGAAGAGTTCTCAAAATCGCAACACTAACCTTATAGTCATCTGAAAATCAAAGGGCGACGATAGCAGGGTTCTCGAATCGATGGCGAAGAGGAGAAGACGACGACGGGAACAGGGTTCACGGTCGAGGGCGACCAGAACCCTCACGACGACGGAAACAGATCCACAATCGACCGGCAATCAGAAGCACGATTGATGGCAATGAGGGACGATGAAGGCAACGACGTTTCAACTGGGTATGAGTTTGAACGATTTGATTTTTGAGCCCTATTGTTTTTAATTTTTTTTGAGTTTTATTAGTATCCAGTCACTAATTCCATGTCATTTTTTATTTCCATGTCATCAGTAAAAAATTACATTTTATTTATGTTGACCGGTTACCTGCTATGTAGGTAACCCATGTACTTAAAAGTTTGATATTTTATCATTGAAGTACCAAAATGAAGGTTTTAAAAGTACGTTACCCAAAATAGGAATCTGATGAAAGTACGTTGGTTTTTAACGCAATTTGGCCTTTCTAATAAATAAATTCTTGGACTTTTGGACTTTTGGTCTTTTTACCTTAATTTTTATTAAAGATAAAATTGTGTACAAGCTTCTAAAGTATATGTGCAAATACATGGAGCATTAAAAATGGAAAAAAGAAAATAAAAGTAATCCCAACCGCCCTACACCTCAATCGCTGACCACCCACCTGGTTTACCGGTGACCCTCCTTCTCCGACCACCTTCTCATACCACTCTTTACGCAGATTCAAACACAAAACTATCATCAAACACATATTAATAAAACTCATATTCAAAACAATGTCTATCCAAAATCATCTAAATATAATTAAACCATGAATCATTAAATACGGTTTCTGGGGTTGAGTTGCATAAGGTGTTAGATGGAGAAGGAGGGGCTCAAACGATGATAGGGGGGTTGAAGTCGTAATGATAGGGGGTTCACGTGGGGGTTCATAGTATTCTATGTTTTTTAAAGAGATTTACCCCATAACCGATATCAAGTAATCTTTTTAGCTTACAATGATGTATTTAATTGATTTTAGAAAGTTCAATGATTTATTTGTTTGAAAATATTGTTCAAGAACTCAGTCACCTAAAATTGAAAAGTAAATAAATTTTTTGAGACTTTTTTATTAATTATTATTATAATATATAAAAATATAAACTAATGTGGTCAAAAGTATATGGGGACAAAGATGACCATTTGCGAATCTTTGAGTATAAAATATAACTTATAATTTCTTTTGAATAAATGTATTTACTCATATATGCCAACCATACTTAATAATGACATCGTTACATTTCTTGCAAAGAACAAGAAAAAAGAAAAGCTAAGGCCTTACGAATTTCCCTCAAACCAACCCAAACCCCAGAAAAAACATCGTTAGTCTCCACCAGCGGCACAAAAGATTTTCAGGAAGACACCTCCATGGAAGCGTCCTCAAAACCATCATCAGTTCTTCCAATTGAAAGGATAAACCCCCTCTCATCGTTCCTAGCGTCCCTAGCCCACAAAAAATCACCTACCAACTCAACCTTTGTCGCCCCAGTTATCACAACTCCACCGCCTGACCGCAATGAAGGTGATCTTTCGGATGCCTTTGAACATCTGTTCATGGCAGATCCAAAATCCTCCACAGTTCGCAACGATTTTGAAGATGACTATGTAGTAGAATATGAAGCCTCTGCGACTCCACCTCAGCGAAGAGCGAAAAACCCTAAGTTAGACTCCAGTCAAAAGTTTACTTTTGATGATATTTTCCCATCACAATGGAGAGATAGATGGATAGAAATGCTGACATGGTGCTCAGCTGAGCTGCAATACTACGAAATGGACATGGTGATTAAAAAGTTTATAACCAGGATTCAAGGACGTATCAGAGATTGGTACATGAGCCTTGGAGAATATCGACAGTTACAAATCGCTCAATGTCGGTCTCCTGAAGATTATGCATATAATCAATGCCGAATTCATCGTAAATCCAGTTGAACACACAACTCAAGCAAGGGAAGAATTCTTGAAAATGAAGTGTTGCTCATTCCAGAAGAGAGACCTTGAAGAACACTACAACCGTATGTCAAAAAGGTTCTATTGTTTTCAGGGGATTGATGACGTGAACCTCAAGCATGTCTTCCTTAACTCTTTCCCAGACTCTCTTGCGAATGAAGTGTTCAGACCATTGGAAGCAAAAAACACAACAGTTGCAAGCATTACACTTGGTGTCCTATACCAAATGGTGCTCAATGCACTTGCCAAGTTCTGCAACTCACGAAAGTTTTTTGATGAACTTGAAAAAACTGGAAAAAGTCTCGGTTCAGCCTGCGATGACAAGTACCTCAAGATCAAATGCAAGGATAAGTCTTCCTGCGAATGTTCTCAGAAGAAGAGAAAGTCTCACTTCAAAAGGTTCAGTAGCTCCTCCAAACGAAAAGCCTCCCGTAGCTACCCACGAAAGAAATGGAAGTTCATCCGGAAGAAAACACGTAGAGGTCGCACTTCTGACAGATGTTACATTTGCAACAAGAAGGGGCACTTTGCAAAAGACTGCAAAGACAAGAGGAAGTCTCAATCGCTAATTCAGAATCTCGACCAAGTTGAACCGGTTGATATTTCTGATTTAGAATCCTTATACTCCCTTGATGATGAACCAGGAGATCGAATGATATGTACAATTGCCTACTATGACTCATCATCAGAAGAAGCGTCTGAATCAGACTTCTCAGGAGATCATTCAAACATCGAAGTTTTTATGACAAGCCCACTTTTAGTTCCTTCCCATTCCCCTTCCCCACTCGTTACAATTACACATAAATCATATTTTAGACTTTTAATTCTATTTCAATTTAGAACAGATTGCCGTTTCTAGACTCGAAATATAGCAACGAAATCATATTTTTAGAGTTTTTGGAAATGGACGATGTGTTCTTCGTGAAGATTTGATGATAATAATGGATCTCATTGTTTTCCATGATTTGTGTGTTGAAACTGTTACAGATCGGTTCGTGATGAAAAATCAAGCAGCCTATAACTTTCAGAATTAAGAAAACATTGAGAAATCATCCAGTTTAGTGATCTGAAAGTTGAGTTCGCCGGAAAATCACTTCGCCGGAATCTGGGTTTCATCTTTATCGGACGTTGAACATCATTGTGTTCATCTTGATCGCACACCACTTGTCCGATCAGTGTTCATAACTCTCGCACATCAAACATATTCAAAGTTCTCGCACGTGCTTTGATCGATCAGAAAAGTTGTCGTATAAACGTAATTGCCTGAATTTTCTTCTCGCACACGGTTTGTGCGATCAAACTGTGTCTCGCCTAAGTTTTATCCGATTAAACCTTCTAGTCGCACAGGTAATGCCCGAGAACCTCAGTTCTCTCACAAAACTGAAATCAAATATCAGCTGGTTATCACCTGAAAAAGCTATCGTCGGAAAAATGTGGGTCACCGGAGAGTGGTTTACATCGATGCATGGAAGGATTTTTATGATCAAATCTTGTTTGTTGGTAACTTGAGATCATATAGGAACAAAATAGACTCGATTTGGACGCGAAAAGAAGCTAAAAACGAAGGAGAAATCTGTCTGATCGTGAGGTTGATGACGGATGAACAGTAACAAACGGTTCTCCGTTAGTGCCGTTAGGTTCTTTACAATTTCTGTCCATTTCTTCGTTAGTTGCGTTAATCTCGTTAGTGTCTCAGTTAGTTTTGTTAAATTTGTTACAACTTTAGTCCTTAGTCAGTTTAGTCTCAGTTAGTTAACATTTCGTTAGTGTCCGATAGTTTTTCCGTTAGTTTCTTTATAAATTTGGTCCTTCTGTTAGTTGTGTCGTTAGTTCTGTTAAGTCATTTAGTTAGTTTTAGGAATTGTCGTTTTCAGTCCCTGTAGTTATAGTTTCTGTTTTTTAAACATTTTTAGTCCTTATAGTTTTTAGTTTCAGTGTGTTACATTTTAGTCCTTGTAGTTTAAGTTTAGCATTTTTACAATTTTAGTCCCTAGACTTTTATCTTTTAGGTTTTTACTCTTTTAGTCCCTAGAGTTTTTAAGTTTCACTTTGTGTCATTTTTAGTCCTTGTCTTTTATATGTGTTAGTATTTTACACTTTTAGTCCTTATTTTCCGTTTTAGTTTCGTATTTTGTCATTTTTAGTCCCTATTTTTAGTAAATTTTCATTTTTTGTCCGTTTTATCGACTTTTACCTGCTTTTGCTCGAAACTGATATATTTTTCTTATCTTGTGTAGGTTTGCCGATTAAAAGTTCAGTTTTCCGCATTAATTTTTGAACGACAAATTTTTTTCTGATTTTAATCGATTTTTTTCTGATTTTAATCATTTTTCTCTGATTATCGTGTGTGCATAATTCTACTTCTCACGAAGTATCTGATAACGATCATTTTTAATCTTTTTAGGTAACAATGGATGATTATGTCTTCGAGTTTATGGGTTGGGATGATCCACCTAAGGATATAGAAAATAGACTAAGTGCTCAATTGCAAAAGGAAAAAGAAGAAAATATAAATATAAATCAAACTATTCTTGATGAAAAGCTTGATAAAGATAAGAAATCTTCTGATTCTCAAATATCTGAACTTACAAAGAAAATCAAAGAGTTAGAAGAAAAGAATAGTGAGAGTGAAGTTTCTTTGAAAACCATTACCACTCAAAATACAGAGTTTTTAGACAAAATCAAAGATTTGGAAAATAAGCTTTATTTGAGAGGTCAAACTGGGCAAACTATTCATATGATCAAACCAAGGTTAGTAAGTTCTGTCAACAAATATTGGGGACTTGGTTATGAAAATCCTAAACATTTGGCCAAAGCAAGCAGATCTTTACCAATGTTGTATGATTTTAAATGTTTAAGATATGCTAGATATTGGCCTGAATTTGAAATTCCTTGGACAAATGAAGAAGAAATCAAAGAAGAGGAAGTCACGAAAAGATTAACGACAACAAAAATGCAACTTCCTTTATGTTATACTCGAGAGAATGAAAAATATCAAAAGAATACGAATGGAACACTTTCGATTGACTATTTTGATGTTTTTGCTTCTAAACCTAACTGTGAAAAACCTCTTGAAGCAAAAAGATATGTTCCACCTTTGATTCTAGAAGGAAGGATGTGTGAACTTGAAGATTCTGTTTTAGAACAACGGATGCAATTTGAGCTTGAAAATGATTTTCTTTCAACTATTTACTCAAATAGTTTTAAGGAAATATCTTCTAGTTTCAAGACTGAATTGGAAAACGAAAGAAATATTATTGAAAAATCTTTAATTAAAACGTTTTCAGATTCATCCAAGAATGCTTTTGATGCAAAACAGAAAGTCAATCAAAAGTGTTTCCAACTTTCTAAGAAAGTGTCGGATCTTGAGGAAATTTTACTCTCTGAGCATAACCAATTTGAAAGTGAAAAAGCAAATTTTGCAACTGAATGCAAATCTTTTGAAGCAAAGATAAGTGAGCTTTCCAAGAAAGTAACTGATTTGGAAAATGTTTTGGAAAAAGAAAGAAAAGAATTTGCAAAGAATAAGTGGATTATTTTTGAAAATTCTTCTTTTGAAAAAGATTTTGATGATGTTTTTCAATCTAACCTTGTTTCCAAGGAGAATTCAAAGCCTGAAGTTTGTGACAAAGGAACAACTTGTGAATTTGATGTCTCTAAGAAGCTTCCAGACCACAATGCTTTTATTTTGACTGATAAAAAGAGAGATATTTTTTAGAGGGAAAAGAAAGCTCTTGAACTTAAATGCATAAAACTGTCAAAAAAAATTCTGATTTTGAAAACGTTTTATTTCTTGAAAAAGAAAAATCTGAGAAGGAAAGAATGGATTTTGATATCGAAAGAAAAGTTTTTGAATCAAAAAGTGCTGAGTTTTCAAAGAAAATATCTGAATTGGAATTATTGTTGGAAAAAGAGAGAAAAGAGTTTGGTGAAAAGAACGATGTTTTTGAAAAGGAAAAGCAAAGTTTTCAAAAGAAAAACATGAATATTTTTAAAGAAATATTCGATAAGAGTTTTGAAGAAGAGAGAAACATCTTTAAGGCTGAAATCTTAAAGTTAACAAGGAAGTTATCTGCTTTAGCAACGGAGGTTATGCAAGAGCAGAAGATCAAGTCTGATCTACAGAAGAAATTTGACCTGACTGTTCAAGAAAGAAATGTTCTGTCCGATAAAGTTCAGCAATTGGAAGCAATTAAGATCAAAGTTAAATCATATGAACAATTTAGTGCCGATATTATTGTTCAATCGTCGTATGATGGTTCAACTAATTCAGATTGTTCGTTAAAGACTGCTTCTACTTCTGTTCATGAACATTCTTCTTCGACAAAGTCTGTCAAATCAAGAGATCATATGCGTTCTTCTAATCTTTTCTACAACCGTGATGCTACAAGTTCAGATACACCTATCTTTAAACCTGTAAAGATGGTTTGGAAGGTGTAACACCCTAAAATCAGGGTTAATTTAAACCTCAAATTTATAACAAGTTATGATAGAATAACATCCAAACTTTTATATAAGAAGTGAATTAACCATGAGGATTCATATTTACAAATGCTGAATTCTTCAAATAACCTATTAATCTAATCATGTCACTATAATTAGATTAACTAAGCAGTCCATCAAAATCTCCTTTCGTTAATTGACTCCTTCGCTATCTCAAAACGCTCGTCCCACATCCCTTTACTTTCCCGAGCTAGTACTTGGTAAGAAAATAGAAGTTGAAATGATTAGGCTAACGCCTAGTGAGAACATTCGGTTTCAACATAATATTTATACATATCAATATAAACAAGGCATAACAAACCTGGTTTACCCTTTTTCTTACCACACGCGTAACCATCTTTCGATAACGGGGTTAAACCCGATTCCATGACTACGACCTGACATTAAGTCAGTCATTTCTCATGTTCGTAAGCCCACACTACGAATCTCCATGGATTCTAGATTAATGCTCATATCCAAGAAATCGCAATATACACATGCCCATTTCTTGGAAAGGAAATAGAGATTACAATTACACATGCCAATCCTTTCTTTTCCTTAGAAATCGAAAATTACGTTTATTCCATGATTTCTCACACACATCGGAATAACGATTAATTCTCATCTATTCCACGTGTTCATAACCACTAGTTACTATGGATCCATTACACTTACTATACGCCTGCATAGTATAACACTAAAATAGTCCTTAAGCCTAACACCCTACCATTCAACTGTAAGTATGTTCAAGCTACTAGGATTATATTTCAATTCTTAAATCGTACTCTTTCAGAAGTTAGCAATATCTAAAGTTACTGAGTACACAAAAGTGACCGGACAACAAGAATTTCTGGACACCTCATTCTGTCCGGATATTATAACTTTCCGGATAATACACAACTTACCGGGTAATACATAACTTTCCGGATAATACACAACTTACCGAGTAATACATAACTTTCCGGATAATACACAGCTTGCCGGGTGCTTATCTAATCCGGATGACATCCGGAAACCAAGGTAATCCGGATACCATCCGGTAACTAATTTCATCCGAAAACTACAAGAAATCAAGACTTACCGGATAACTTTGCCATGTCCGGAAACCTTCTGTAAAGCCCGTGTCCCGGTGCGTTTATTAATTAATCTTAATTATATAAAATGTTCCCCTTTATTTGTTTTGGTTAGTGGTTGGTGTCAAAAAGGACCTTATTGCTAATTTGGTTGCATTTTGGGTAGTTAAGAAATGTCCTTAGAAGTCGATGGACCTTTTCCGTCTTTTGGTGAAACTTTAAACATGGATTCGGCCCATGCAAAGGGAGGGCCGAGACCCCTTCTTCCTTTTCTCGTTTCTTTTTTTTTCTTCCTTGTAAACCAAGCAACCCAAACATTCCCCTAAACCCTACATTCCTACCCATTTGTTCCTTTGTGTCGTGCGGCAACGAGAGAGAGAGAGATAGAGATAGAAACGAAGAGCGAGAGGGAGAGAGTGAAGGAGGAAGAAGACGCCGGAGTTCGGGCATCGCCGGAAGACGTCGCCGCTGTTACCTGCGATCGCCGGAGGTCGAGGAGGCTGGGGTGCGCTTGAGTCGCCGGATTAAGGTAGGTTCTTCTCGTTCCTTTTTCTTTCGTTCTCGTTCTTTCGTTTCCGGTGAAGGGTCAACGGCGCCGCCGCCGCCGCGCGCCGCCACCGTGGTGGCTGGGTGTCGGGGGGTGGTGGCTGTGTGCACCGCGTGTGTGTGTATGCTCGCGGTCGGCCGATCGAGGCGGGGGTTGTGGTCTCGCGGTGGTTCGCGGTTCGCTCTTTTATTTCGTCGATAAACCGCCGCCGGCCGCCACCGGCGACCACCACTGCCGGAGGGCAGTGGGTGGTGCACGGCTATGGCCTAGTAACGATCAGCATAGAACCTTTGAAACCGTAACTTAATCGTTTAAGCCGAATAGTTTAAACCGTCGGTTCTAAAATCACTTTTTATGCGAAAATATGGTTCAGCCCCTGTTTTGTGACGGCAATAACTTTTCCGTCGTAACTCCGATTGAGCCGAAACTGGCGCCCACGCTTCGAGCTCGGGACCGGGCACGTTTTCTGTGTTTTAGCGGAAAACTGGTTCGGCCTCGAGTTGGGAGAAAAAGTGGTCGCAAGTTCTGTGGTTCGTCATTTCATGTAAAAATTTCTGGAATCTGCCTTGATCTTGCGAAAACCATAACGTTCCGCTCGTAACTCGGTTTGGGGTGAAACCGGTGTCAAAAGTTCCCTTTTTGAGTCTAGAAACTTTTCTGTGTTTTGTGCAAAACCCAGTTCGGGACGTAGCATGGGTCGATTTATCGTTTTATACTGAAAGGTGCTGAATTTCGCTGTTCCGGAAACTGTTTTTGTAAAATCCGTAGTAAATTGTAGAAAAATCGTTAGGAGGCGTATAATATGTTCTTGGAACCCTAACTCAGAGTACTTTCTGGTCATGAAATAATATTGGGAATTTTATGGGTTTAAAGGAGTCGAAACAGGTCCCGAACAGACCTGTTTAGTGAGAACGGAAAAATAGTTTTAGTGACGGTTTAAGCGTGTGTCGTGTCATAGGGTCCGGGTCTCGTATTAACACGTTTTAACATGCGTTTAGGTGCTGGGAAGTGACCGTAATTGTGAAGCTTGAATTGTGTTATTAAGCTGGGCGCGCATTCGAGGTGAGTTCTCTCACTGTGTAGTTAGGGGTTGTATGCATGTCATAATAGTTTGTATGTACTACTGTCTTTGTGGTGTGTAATATTCGATTGGTTTGAATGCTTGGTATAAATGTGTTACATTACAATTCGGTGGGACCGAGGCCTCGATGGTACTGAGGTGTTGGTTACATTACAATACGGTGAGACCGAGGCCTCGATGGTACTGAGGTGTTGGTTACATTACAATTCGGTGGGACCGAGGCCTCGATGGTACTGAGGTGTTGGTTACATTACAATACGGTGAGACCGAGGCCTCGATGGTACTGAGGTGTTGGTTACATTACAATTCGGTGGGACCGAGGCCTCGATGGTACTGAGGTGTTGGTTACATTACAATACGGTGAGACCGAGGCCTCGATGGTACTGAGGTGTTGGTTACATTACAATTCGGTGGGACCGAGGCCTCGATGGTACTGAGGTGTTGGTTACATTACAATTCGGTGAGACCGAGGCCTCGATGGTACTGAGGTGTTGGTTACGCTACGATTCGGTTGGATACATAATTACCTGTAGATGTTTACTCGTTTAATGTATCTGTGATGTTGTTGCTTATGTGCGGATAGGGGTGATGTGTATATAATTCCTATCTGCGCATGTGTTGGAATTCACTAAGCTTCGTGCTTACCCTTTCCCAATAAACTGTGGTTTCAGGTCCGAGCGGCTCCAAGGCGTGACGAGTACACACTGGCGCGCGAGGAGAGCTGGTTGTTTTATGATTATCATAATTAAACGTTCATTCCGCTGGTTTTAATTTATAAGGATATTAATTACGTGTTTGCAAACGAAACGTTGGTATCAATTAATGAGTTGTTATAAATAAAGTGTTTATTTAAAAATTTAAATTTGCTTGTAATTTTTGGGACGTTACAACTTGGTATCAGAGCACGGCTTGAGTGAATCAAACGCATTTCGGTGTGTTTGATCTCAAGTTTGCGGCTATAAAAATTTTCTTTAAGTTTTTGGGAAATAAAACGAAGGAAAGATCCGTTTGAGAAACGGTGATCGGAGGCGCAGTGTGTACAGTCAGCCGGAGCCAAAGGGGAAAGGTACAGTACTTAGTGTTTTATTGCTTTCTAGATCATAGAGTATGCATGCTAGATTGCCTGTTGTTGACACTATGATGTATGTTGTACTACTTGCTATTAGGAATTTATGCTAATTATGATAGGTTACTAAATGGATGCCCTCTAGGTTGTATGCAGTAAGAGATTTATAGCCTTAGAATATTCGATTTAGTTCTATTGCGCAGCTCTTGTTTGAGTCCAACCGTTCTAGGATAGAGTCTTGTATTCGACTGTCTATTTGTTTCGCACTGCATATAATCGGGTATTCGCGAGGTCACCCGTTATAATTAGTAGGGATTCGGTAGTAGCAAGGGTAGTGGGATAAGAGGAAGTTCCTAGAGAGCTGGGAAGGGTGTTTATGTATAAATACGTGCTAGATTGCTTTCTAGAACATAGGAGTATGTATGCTAAATTGCTTGGTGCTTATTACACTGTATTGCATGTCTGCTGCTTGCTATTAGGGATTTGGCAGTAGCAAGGGTAGTGGTTTGGATGGAATTCCTAGGGAGCTAGGAAGAGTGTGTACATATGCCGGTGCGGGCATATGTGTATAGTTTCGGCGAGAAACTGCTTGGACCCCTTGGGATGGAACTCGGAACGGGCGATGATAGGTGTGGATGGTAGTAGTAGAGCTCCTACTACCGGAAGCACAGGATCAATGCTCGAGTCGGGGAAGTCACGAGGAATCCAAGGAGTTGAGCGTGAGTGTTGTTAGTATGAGTTATTATGTGCTAATAACGCGTTGTATTGTCTACCCAAAATAGCCATCACAAGGAGGAACAACTATAGTAAACCTACTAGTACAGGTGTGTACTCGAAGTGTTTTGAGGTGATGATCGTTGGGGGTAGTGATGAAGGTCCTAAACTAGTAGTCGTTGGAATAGAAAGACGATTCTAATATTAGTCACTTGGAGTGACGATAAGGATGATATTTGTTGTAAGCAGATCATTTCGGGCCAAGATGAAAGATTGTGCTAGGGTCATAGGCTCATAGAGCCGACTTTGATTTGAGGAAAACCCGTAAGATGATTTGATGTGATTTCCCAACTTGCCTTAAGAGGTTTAAATGTCTTGATGACAATAGTAGACCGGAGAGTTTCGGAGTAGTAGGGGTCGAGACGTTGAATGCCGAATGAATCCTGCACGAAGTTATTTTGAAAATAAGATTGCATTAACAAATTCTTGTGTTTCAAATCTTTGTATGGACGGTGTTTTGGAATTTTGGGAACTGCTCAGCACACGCACAAGATTTTGAAACATGGTTTTGAAAGTGTATGAAATCGTTTTATCACGGGAGTGCAAACTTTGTTAGAATTTGTCTCATTTTCGTTATTTTTCCAACGGTTCTTTCGGGTACGATGTTATCCGTGTTTTGGTGGTGGTTAAGATGTTGGGTAAGTGACTACGGATTGAGACTCTAACATTGGAACTCCTCCACATGTGTTAGAGTTGAGACGAAAAGTTACATTCCACGATGTCTGTATGAAGGCTATTTGGGTGATTTGTTTAAAATGAGTTTGGAATCCCAGTGTCGCTTAACTTTTCGTTCGAGAGTTTGTATTACTAAGTGTTTTATTGCCAATAGTTCAGTGTGTGGATTGATTCATGCGTGACATAAGCGAGGCATGGAGGAATTTTGGTAACATTTTATAAGGAGTTGTTTAGTGCGCTTTTTAGTCAGCTAAAGGTTTTATTGACATTTCAATGAAAATGCGATTTATCGACTTAGGGGTATGCATACTGGGGTAACCTTTGTTCTCGACTTTTTGATAAACGAGTCGTGCATGAAAATGTTTTAGTTCCTTTTTGTCGAAATGAAAGACCATTTGATCCAAGGAGTGTTTTAATGTTGTGAACATCATGCATACGATTACAATGTGCTATATTTTGGAAATATAAATGCGTAGATTTTTGACATTCGGTTAATTTAGAATTACCGATCATTTTTTTTTGGGAAATTAAAAACTTTTGCTTTGGAGGAAACGAGTATTTTGAGCATTTTCGATAAATACATTTTTAAACTATAATGTTTTGACGTTATATGTCCCAAGTACGAAACTTGAGGAAGTGTTACAAGCTTGCATGCCTGCCCCCAGTTTGAGATTTTATGAGGTTTTAGTCGATATTTCCAATTAATAGAAGCGGAGTGGTTTCTGTCTTCAAGTTTGAAACTTACACGAGACAGTTGTGTTTTAACAAAAATATATTTGTAAACCATGTCATCGTTTTGTGTGACTAGCTGACGCGCGAAAAATTTGTGGCGAACCCTGTGCCACGTCATTTATGATTAAAAAGAGGAATTTTTGAATCAAACGTCGTGAAACTTATTTTGAATTAAGTGCACACCTTGTCGGACCCTGTTTAAGGTCAAGCGGTTACTTTAAGTGCACGTCATGAGTCAATCCATACTGGAATCGAGGCGGTTCATTTTAAAGAAATTATTTATTACGCTTTGCTTTTGTGTGAGTAAACCGAACTGCAATGGAACGATTTTCAACATGATTTTCCTATGTGGGACGAGCGTGTCCAGTTTTGCGCAACTATCGATCTGGTAATAGTAGTTTTATTACATACGATCTTTTTGAGATGAAAATCCTGATGTTGAAAATATTTTGTAAATGATTTTGTAAACCATTTGGGGAAATGTGCTTTTAAGTGTCATGTGTCATTTCGAGAATTTTAAGGGTGTGAGTCCTTTTGGAAAACTCTTTTGTTTAACCCGTGTTGAGTCTGGGACTAAGGTTGATTTCAGAGTATTGCTTGCTTAAACTTTGTTTAAACGCATTTTCCGACCTATGGGTCTGGTAAGCGTGGAGCATTTTGCTCGGTTTTGATTTGGAGTTAGTCATGGGTCTATTGCCCGGGTTTTAATGGCTCGATGTGGAGTCTAGTTGATGAGTTGTTTTTTTCGCACCGTTTGGCATTCTTTGCACGTCGAGTAGTTACACGTTTGGGTGAAGGAGACAATCCGGGATAGGCACTTGTGGGAAGGCTGTTTTGCTTTGGATCCTTAGGCACGTTAGTCGGTCGCTAGTAGTGGTCGGTTGGGTATCTCGGGGTGAGACCCCGGTGTTCAGGCGTTATAGCCTAGGCTTTCTAGTAGGTGCTAGGAGGATACAATTGTGGGCACTTACCTGAGAGGTAATTCCGATGTGCGGGGCCCTGAGGCGTTACCCGAGAGGTAGGCGTCAGGGCGTATCCTCGGTTCAGATAAATTAGCTTTGTAGAGCGTGTGTGGGGGATACGTCGACGGTGGGAGGCTGGATATTCCACGCGTGTGGGTAATGTAGGCCGGGTAGTATCGGTTAAGGGAATGACCTGCGTGTGTATTAGTGGACTCGATTGTAGGGGATATCTATTTGTGTTGGTGTCTAGGATAATACCACGCTTATGTGATTTATTTATTCGGTTGGACCGATATTCGGCGGGGGGCCGATGTTTGTTAATGTGATTCATCGTGAATTTAGGGAGTCTAGTAGAACTCTTAGAAGTTAATCGGCAGTTAATGGTAGAAAAGATCGGATTCGAGTATCCTGTAGGGTATATTGGTGAGCATTTTTAGAATGGTTAGAGCTTGAAAATTTAATCGGGAGGTATGAACCATCTGAGGTTGGGAGACAACCGAAGTCGTCTAACTAAGAATGATTCCAGTTGTTGGAGTGTTCTTCCGATCATAATCCCTGTGTCTTAGAAAGAGTACGTTAGTAAGAATCGTATTCGAGAAATTTAGAAGGGGTTTCAAGTGGACTTAGGAACCTGAGGTTGAGATGAGGGAAAACTATCCAGAGCTACTCACGGGCATAGACTTCGAGGACGAAGTCTATTTCAAGCGGGGGAGAGTTGTAAAGCCCGTGTCCCGGTGCGTTTATTAATTAATCTTAATTATATAAAATGTTCCCCTTTATTTGTTTTGGTTAGTGGTTGGTGTCAAAAAGGACCTTATTGCTAATTTGGTTGCATTTTGGGTAGTTAAGAAATGTCCTTAGAAGTCGAGGGACCTTTTCCGTCTTTTGGTGAAACTTTAAACATGGATTCGGCCCATGCAAAGGGAGGGCCGAGACCCCTTCTTCCTTTTCTCGTTTCTTTTTTTTTTCTTCCTTGTAAACCAAGCAACCCAAACATTCCCCTAAACCCTACATTCCTACCCATTTGTTCCTTTGTGTCGTGCGGCAACGAGAGAGAGAGAGATAGAGATAGAAACGAAGAGCGAGAGGGAGAGAGTGAAGGAGGAAGAAGACGCCGGAGTTCGGGCATCGCCGGAAGACGTCGCCGCTGTTACCTGCGATCGCCGGAGGTCGAGGAGGCTGGGGTGCGCTTGAGTCGCCGGATTAAGGTAGGTTCTTCTCGTTCCTTTTTCTTTCGTTCTCGTTCTTTCGTTTCCGGTGAAGGGTCAACGGCGCCGCCGCCGCCGCGCGCCGCCACCGTGGTGGCTGGGTGTCGGGGGGTGGTGGCTGTGTGCACCGCGTGTGTGTGTATGCTCGCGGTCGGCCGATCGAGGCGGGGGTTGTGGTCTCGCGGTGGTTCGCGGTTCGCTCTTTTATTTCGTCGATAAACCGCCGCCGGCCGCCACCGGCGACCACCACTGCCGGAGGGCAGTGGGTGGTGCGCGGCTATGGCCTAGTAACGATCAGCATAGAACCTTTGAAACCGTAACTTAATCGTTTAAGCCGAATAGTTTAAACCGTCGGTTCTAAAATCACTTTTTATGCGAAAATATGGTTCAGCCCCTGTTTTGTGACGGCAATAACTTTTCCGTCGTAACTCCGATTGAGCCGAAACTGGCGCCCACGCTTCGATCTCGGGACCGGGCACGTTTTCTGTGTTTTAGCGGAAAACTGGTTCGGCCTCGAGTTGGGAGAAAAAGTGGTCGCAAGTTCTGTGGTTCGTCATTTCATGTAAAAATTTCTGGAATCTGCCTTGATCTTGCGAAAACCATAACTTTCCGTTCGTAACTCGGTTTGGGGTGAAACCGGTGTCAAAAGTTCCCTTTTTGATTCTAGAAACTTTTCTGTGTTTTGTGCAAAACCCAGTTCGGGACGTAGCATGGGTCGATTTATCGTTTTATACTGAAAGGTGCTGAATTTCGCTGTTCCGGAAACTGTTTTTGTAAAATCCGTAGTAAATTGTAGAAAAATCGTTAGGAGGCGTATAATATGTCCTTGGAACCCTAACTCAGAGTACTTTCTGGTCATGAAATAATATTGGGAATTTTATGGGTTTAAAGGAGTCGAAACAGGTCCCGAACAGACCTGTTTAGTGAGAACGGAAAAATAGTTTTAGTGACGGTTTAAGCGTGTGTCGTGTCATAGGGTCCGGGTCTCGTATTAACACGTTTTAACATGCGTTTAGGTGCTGGGAAGTGACCGTAATTGTGAAGCTTGAATTGTGTTATTAAGCTGGGCGCGCATTCGAGGTGAGTTCTCTCACTGTGTAGTTAGGGGTTGTATGCATGTCATAATAGTTTGTATGTACTACTGTCTTTGTGGTGTGAACTAGTTGTTTGTGGTGTGTAATATTTGATTGGTTTGAATGCTTGGTATAAATGTGTTACATTACAATTCGGTGGGACCGAGGCCTCGATGGTACTGAGGTGTTGGTTACATTACAATACGGTGAGACCGAGGCCTCGATGGTACTGAGGTGTTGGTTACATTACAATTCGGTGGGACCGAGGCCTCGATGGTACTGAGGTGTTGGTTACATTACAATACGGTGAGACCGAGGCTTCGATGGTACTGAGGTGTTGGTTACATTACAATTCGGTGGGACCGAGGCCTCGATGGTACTGAGGTGTTGGTTACATTACAATACGGTGAGACCGAGGCCTCGATGGTACTGAGGTGTTGGTTACATTACAATTCGGTGGGACCGAGGCCTCGATGGTACTGAGGTGTTGGTTACATTACAATTCGGTGAGACCGAGGCCTCGATGGTACTGAGGTGTTGGTTACGCTACGATTCGGTTGGATACATAATTACCTGTAGATGTTTACTCGTTTAATGTATCTGTGATGTTGTTGCTTATGTGCGGATAGGGGTGATGTGTATATAATTCCTATCTGCGCATGTGTTGGAATTCACTAAGCTTCGTGCTTACCCTTTCCCAATAAACTGTGGTTTCAGGTCCGAGCGGCTCCAAGGCGTGACGAGTACACACTGGCGCGCGAGGAGAGCTGGTTGTTTTATGATTATCATAATTAAACGTTCATTCCGCTGGTTTTAATTTATAAGGATATTAATTACGTGTTTGCAAACGAAACGTTGGTATCAATTAATGAGTTGTTATAAATAAAGTGTTTATTTAAAAATTTAAATTTGCTTGTAATTTTTGGGACGTTACACCTTCATACAGAGGTTTGCGGATACTATCATTTATCCGGAAACTTCGACTTGCAACTTAGAAATTCCACCCAAAACCCTGTCTGTTCCATTCAGCTTGTTTTAAACATAACCATACAGTTCCAAAACAGTTTATACAAGAGTCTTAACATTTAATTTGACAGAAAACAAGGTTTTAAGCAAAAAGTGAATGAACTCACCTTAAAGAATGAAAAAACCCACTTCACTGCACAAATCAAAGATCCAATCTGCTGATACTGATTCTGGAAACCTATTCAACAATTTGATTTGTTCATAACCATACTTCTATAACAAATTTGTCTGCAACTTATGGTGAATTCTTACCAAATTGAAGACTCCACAACTTCTCCTTTTTCCTCTTTCTCTTTTCTTTTCTCTTTATTCTTTTCTCTCTGCCTCTTGATCGATACACACACACAAGATTAATCCAGGGAAATATCTTCCCTTTTTCCTACTTTTGATACATAAGGCGGTGGGTGGGTTTAAAGATTCACCACTCACCCCCAAACTTCCATCTAATAACAACTTTAATCCCTCCCCTTTACTTATAACTCCGCAAAACAATAACGTAACTTAATCGGGGTTAAACTCTAAAATAAATCAATCACATAATAAATCATAATTGTATTAATAAAACCCATTTTAATATTTATACAAAAATCGAGATGTTACAATACTGCCCAACTTGAAAATTATTTCGTCCCCGAAATCAAAGTTAGGTAAACAAGTGAGAATATCTAATCTTCATATCCTCTTCCGACTCTAAAGTCACATTAGCACCTCGATGATGATTCCATTGTACCTTTAACATAACCACTTCCTTATTATTACGTTACTTTCTAACCGATCTTTCCAAAATTGCTTCTGGTTCTTCCACACAGCGGCTCTTTTCGTCCACTCTTACATCAGTAAGTGGTATTACATCATCCTCTTCGGCTAAACATTTCCGAAGATAGCAAACATGAAAAGTATTGTGGATTCCTTCCAACTCAGGTGGAAGATCCAACTGATATGCTTGCAAACCAACTCTCTTTGTGATAGTGAAAGGCCCTAGAAAATGAGGACTTAACTTTCCACGTTTACCAAACCTTATCACGCCTTTCCATGGGGATACCTTAAGCATTACGCGCTCCCCAACTTGGAATTCTTTCGGTCTTCTTTTCGGATCAGCATAACTCTTTTGTCGATCGTGAGCTGCTTTCATATGCTGCCGAATTTCTTTCACCTTGTCAGTTGTTTGTTGCACCAATTCTGGATCAGCAAACTGCTTCTCTCCGGCTTCTAACCAGCACACTGGGGTTCTACACTTCCGACCATACAAAGCTTCAAAAGGTGCTCTTCCAATACTGGAATGATAACTATTGTTATACGCAAATTACACTAAAGGTAAATGCACATCCCAGTTACCTCCAAAATCCAATACACACGATCTGAGCATGTCTTCCAAAGTTTGAATGGTTCTTTCACTTTGCCCATCAGTTTGTGGATGATACGCAGTGCTCAAATTAACCTTCGTACCCAATTCTCCTTGTAGTGATTGCCAAAACCTCGAGGTAAACTGACTATCACGACCTGACACTATAGACACCGGTATACCATGCCTTGACACCACTTCATCAATATACAGCTTCGCCAATTTATCTATTGGTGACGCTTCTTTCATAGCCAGAAAATGAGCACTCTTAGTCAATCGATCCACGATTACCCATATAGTATCGTTACCCTTTTGCGTCTTTGGTAACTTTGTCACAAAATCCATGGTAATCTTCTCCCACTTCCATTCCGGAATCTCCAAAGATTGGAAACTTCCGTAAGGCTTTTGATGTTCCGTTTTTACCAAAGAACAAGTCCTACACTTCTCTACTATTCGGGCCACATCTACTTTCATAGTTGGCCACCAATAATGTAACTTCAAATCCCTATACATCTTAGTACTCCCAGGATGTATAGAATACTTAGATTTATGAGCATCTTCGAGAATTAACTCTCGATTTCCTCCAGCCTTAGGCACCCAAACACGACCTTGGAACAGTTTAATTCCACGACTATCTTCAGTCAGTTGAAGATGCTGCTTACTCATGACTTCCTCTTTCAGATTCTCTTCCAATAGAGCCTCGGCTTGTGCCTCTTTTATCCTTTCAATCAAACTAGATGTCACATCAATTCTAGCGTTGGTCGCTTTCAAACACCCACTATACTCTTTTCTACTTAAAGCATCAGCTACGACATTTGCCTTACCGGGATGGTAATGCAATTCGCAATCGTAATCTTTAAGTAACTCTAACCATCGTCGTTGTCTCATGTTTAACTCTTTTTGATCAAAGACATGTTTCAAGCTCTTGTGATCAGTATAAAGAGTACACTTTGTTCCATATAAATAATGTCGCCACAGCTTCAATGCAAATACGACCGCTGCTAAATCCAAATCGTGGGTAGGATAATTCTTTTCGTGCTCTTTAAGTTGTCTTGATGCATAAGCAATCACTTTGCCACGTTGCATCAATACACATCCTAGACCCATCTTTGAAGCATCACTATACACAACCAAATCTTCTGTTCCTTCTGGTAAGGCAAGAATAGGAGCTTCACATAACTTTTGACGTAAAGTTTTGAAAGCCGATTCTTGTTTCTCTGTCCAAACAAACTTCACGTTCTTTCGAGTCAACACAGTCAAAGCAGAAGCAATCTTTGAGAAGTCTTTTATAAACCTTCGGTAGTAACCAGCTAGGCCTAAGAAACTTCTTATTTCAGACGCACTTCTTGGTGTCTCCCAATTTGTCATAGCTTCTATCTTGGCTGGGTCTACCTTGACTCCTTCTGAAGTAATTACATGCCCTAGAAATTGTACCTCTTTTAACCAGAATTCACTTTTCGAGAACTTAGCGTACAATTTCTCTTTTCTCAACACTTCTAAGACTTCACGTAGATGATATTCGTGATCTGCTTCAGTCGTTGAATAAACAAATATGTCATCAATGAATACAATGACAGACTTATCTAAAAATGGTCGACATACTCTGTTCATCAGATCCATGAACACAACTGGAGCAATTGTCAACCCAAATGGCATTTCAAGAAATTCATAATGCCCATACCTTGTTCTAAACGATGTCTTAGGGATGTCTTCATCTCTTACCCGCACTTGATGATACCCTGACCTTAAATCAATCTTTGAAAAACATCCAGCACCTTGGAGTTGATCGAATAGATCATCAATCCTTGGAAGCGGATATTTGTTCTTAATAGTCACTTTATTCAACTCTCGGTAATCAATGCACATCCTCATGGTGCCATCTTTCTTCTTAACAAACAAAACCGGAGCTCCCCAAGATGAAGAACTTGGTCTAACAAAACCCTTATCCAACAACTCCTGAAGTTGAGTCATCATCTCTTTCATTTCGGCCGGCGTTAGGCGATACGGTGCACGCGCTATTGGTGCCGATCCAGGGATAAGATCAATACGAAACTCTACCTGCCGTTCAGTCGGTAGGCCTGGAAGATCATCGGGAAATACGTCCGGGAATTCACGTACCACCTTAATATCTTCCACTTGTTTCTTTTCCGACTTTACATCTAAAACATACGCCAGATAGGATGAACATCCTTTCATTAAACATTTACGCGCTTTTGCAACAGAAATTAACGGAACTTCCCCTTTTTGCTTTTCCCCAAAGATGAGTACATCATCCTTATCAGCCATCGGAATCCGGATCAATTTCTTTGAACAAAGTATCTCTGCCTGGTTGACTGTCAGCCAGTCCATACCCACAATTACATCGAATCCCCCAATTTCCATCAACAACAAGTTGATCGGAAATTTTGTTTCCCTACTGAAATAAAACAACCATCTAATCTTTCTCGAACCAAGACTTGACCCCCGTTAGCTACCTCAACTACTAAGGCATCTTCCATGGTAGTGACAGGCATAGCTAACTTGTGGTAGATCGAATTGGACACAAACGACAAATTTGCACCACAGTCAAATAGAATGCGCGTAGGAATAGAATTAACGAGAAATGTACCCGAAACGACGTCTTTCGATTCTTTAGCCTCGTCAGCTGTCATTTGGAATGCCCGACCCATTGGCTTTGGAACATTTGGTTTCTTGTTTTGATCTCCGCTCTTTTTCAGCTTTGGGCACTCCCGACGGAAGTGACCCGGTTGTTTACACTCGTGACATGTTAATCCTTGTACATGACAATTGCTCATAATATGCCCACTTTTACCACATTTGAAACATTCCAATGCCGTCACCCGACACGGTCCATAGTGTTTATTCCTACACTTCGGACACCAATTCGGCTCACGACGTGATTCATAATGAGCACTTTTACCCGTTGTCTTTGATTTCTGAGAAGACTCTGACCGGCCTTCCCATTTTCGCTTCTCTCCCACTTGCGTCTTTTCTTCTTTGTCTTTAGCATAGACCTCTTCCATAACCTTAGCTTCCTCAATTGTCTCCCTCAATGTAGTAGCTTTAGCGTTTCGTACACGGGACATCATGTCCGCTGGCAAACCTTTCAAATATGCTTTAATCTTTTCTTTCTCAGTCGGAGCCACTTGCCCCCACCAAGTTCAGTTTTTCCATGAAAGTTTCAGTATACTTTCTAACAGACATGTTACCCTTCTTAAGAGTCTGAAACTCTTCTTCTATCCTATCCATCTTGTTTTCATTACAATATTCTTCTAGAATCTTTTTTTAAATGTTTCCCAAGTCATAGCGGTCAAGACTGGAGCCGTGATTGTAGCCGTTACTACATCCACCAAGTCAGCGCATTACCTCTTAGCATTTGAGATGCAAATCTAACCTTTGACTTTTCATCGCACTCACAAGCTCAAAAAGCTTGTTCTATTTCCCTGAGCCAGCTCATGCAGGCTATTGGATTATTTGCTCCGATAAACTCTGGCGGTTTACAGCTTAGAAACGTTTTGTATGAGCAGATTCTTTCAACTCTCCTTTCTGCCTCTAACCCAGGGTTACCAACTGGATTTATTACCCCAGTATCAGTTCTCGTTCGACGTAGCTCCGTACTTCGATCGTTCAGTACTTTCATAAACATTTCGGCTTGTTTTTCCATCGATGTATTCATCATTCTTGTCATGTTTTCCATCATACGAGATTCCATTGTCGATTCAGGCGTTTCTTGGCTAGCGGTACGGGTACCCGTTCTGTGTACTTGACTATCCGCTCCTCCAGTAAAATGTAACCTCGACGGGCTCTCATGAGTTCCGCCCGTTTCAGGTTGTCCCTCCAACCCCCAATCATTTACTGCTCTGTCCTCCGAGGAATTAGAGGACCTCGGTGGCGTATTCACCATCGTTCTGATATAACACAAAAGAATAACCATAAGAAATGGTTACACACACATCTAAACATACGAAACGTACTTTACCGATCATTAGTCACTGTAACAATTTAGAAACAAGTATGCTTGTGTAACAATATATTCATAATAACAATAGCTAATTGGAATTGTGAACATATCATACAGGAGAATCCTCGTCACCATCGTTACAGTACTAATTTCACGTATTTCCGTCGACTCTAAGACTATCCCGTCTTAGTAATTCTACCCATATCTCACGAATCATAACTTAGTTTCATCACAGCTTAAGTCTAAGTATCTCATTAGCATACTTAGTTCACTTAAACTAATGCTCTGATACCATATTGTAACACCCTAAAATCAGGGCTAATTTAAACCTCAAATTTATAACAAGTTATGATAGAATAACATCCAAACTTTTATATAAGAAGTGAATTAACCATGAGGAGTCATATTTACAAATGCTGAATTCTTCAAATAACCTATTAATCTAATCATGTCACTATAATTAGATTAACTAAGTTATCTAAGTAGTCCATCCAAATCTCCTTTCGTTAATTGACTCCTTCGCTATCTCAAAACGCTCGTCCCACATCCCTTTACTTTCTCGAGCTAGTACCTTGTAAGAAAATAGAAGTTGAAACGATTAGGCTAACGCCTAGTGAGAACATTCGGTTTCAACATAATATTTATACCTATCAATTTAAACAAGGCATAACAAACCTGGTTTACCCTTTTTCTTACCACACGCGTAACCATCTTTCGATAACGGGGTTAAACCCGATTCCATGACTACGACCTGACATTAAGTCAGTCATTTCTCATGTTCCTGAGCCCACACTACGAATCTCCACGGATTCTAGATTAATGCTCATATCCAAGAAATCGCAATATACACATGCCCATTTCTTGGAAAGGAAATAGAGATTACAATTACACACGCCAATCCCTTCTTTTCCTTAGAAATCGGAAATCACGTTTATTCCATGATTTCTCACACACATCGGAATAACGATTAATTCTCATGTATTCCACGTGTTCATAACCACTAGTGCCTATGGATCCATTACACTTACTATACGCCTGTATAGTATCAAACTAAAATAGTCCTTAAGCCTAACACCCTACCATTCAACTGTAAGTATGTTCAAGCTATTAGGATTATATTTCAATTCTTAAATCGTACTCTTTCGGAAGTTAGCAATATCTAAAGTTACTGAGTACACAAAAGTGACCGGACAACAAGAATTTCCGGACACCTCATTCTGTCCGGATATTATAACTTTTCGGATAATACACAACTTACCGGGTAATACATAACTTTCCGGATAATACACAACTTACCGGGTGCTTATATAATCCGGATGACATCCGGATACCATCCGGTAACTAATTTCATCCGGAAACTACAAGAAATCAAGACTTACCGGATAACTTTGCCATGTCCGGAAACCTTCATACAGAGGTTTCCAGATACTATCATTTATCCGGAAACTTCGACCTGCAACTTAGAAATTCCACCCAAAACCATGTCTGTTCCATTCAGCTTGTTTTAAACATAACCATACAGTTCCAAAACAGTTTATACAAGAGTCTTAACATTTAATTTGACAGAAAACAAGGTTTTAAGCAAAAAAATGAATGAACTCACCTTAAAGAAGGAAAAAACCCACTTCACTGCACAAATCAAAGATCCAATCTGTTGATACTGATTCTGGAAACCTATTCAACAATTTGATTTGTTCATAACCATACTTCTATAACAAATTTGTCTGAAACTTATGGTGAATTCTTACCAAATTGAAGACTCCACAACTTCTCCTTTTTCCTCTTTCTCTTTTCTTTTCTCTCTATTCTTTTCTCTCTGCCTCTTGATCGACACACACACACACACAAGATTAATCCAGGGAAATATCTTCCCTTTTTCCTACTTTTGATACATAAGGCGGTGGGTGGGTTTAAAGATTCACCACTCACCCCCAAACTTCCATCTAATAACAACTTTAATCCCTCGACTTCTAAATTAAAATTAAAGTTTACCCCTTTACTTATAACTCCGTAAAACAATAACGTAACTTAATCGGGGTTAAACTCTAAAATAAATCAATCACATAATAAATCATAATTGTATTAATAAAACCCATTTTAATATTTATACAAAAATCGAGATGTTACAGAAGATAAAAGGTTCTACTCCTGAAAGAAATGCACCGAAATCATCTGTTCCCAAGACAAACGACAACAAGAAAAATACTCCTAAAGGTAAGTCTTTTGTTAACCCTAATCCTATATATTCTGCAAATCATTTGGTTAGGTTGGCACAAAAGCAAATTTGTTGTTCTTATTGTGGAACTCATGATTTTGTCAAACAATAAAATGTTCATTTTTGGTACGGTACTTACAATATTTCTTCAAAAAGAACTACATTTAACAAGCCAGGACCCAAGTTCCGTTGGGTACCAAAATCTACTTAATCTGTTTTGCAGGTTCATCATGTGTAGTGCTGAATGTCAGAACTATACCAAACACATGACTGGAAAACAGAAGAGAAGTGTGCAATTTGAAGAAGAGTACCTATGCTGAAATATATGCATAGTTTCAGGGGGAGTAGTTCTATATTTTTGATATATATATGTGTACTTATTGACATATCTTTTATGCTTCTTTGTAGGGGGAGCATACGCAACTATGGTTTCTGAATAATTCAGTTCAGAACCCGCACTTCAATGATGTTTATGATTTCTAAACACCTCGGTTTAGAACCCGAGCGTACAAGTTTTTGACTTCTAATCATATCAGATCAGGACTCGTTCTTCAATGTGTTTGACTTCTAAACACATCAGTTTAGAACTCGTACTTCATTGTTTTAGACTTTGATTGTTTCATCTACTAATCGTGTTTTGTTAAGATCTTTTGCAGATTTTGAGGGGGAGCTTATTTGATTTTAAATCAGTCTATCATGATTTGAGGGGGAGCTTAAACATTTTACTGTAAGTATCTTCTGAACTTAATCTGAGATTGTTTGAAAGAAGAACGACTTTCAAGCATGAAAATGTTTTCTTAAATGTTCAAACCACTTCTCTAATTCAAACAGATTTTATAATTTTAGAAGTGTGATTTTAAATGATTTTGATGGAAATCTCGAATTATCGTAACATCAATTCTGACCGTGTGTTTCCAAAGATTAATACTTGTGTATTATCTTTTCTATACTTTCAAGTATTCTTACACATCGGTACAGCTTCTTATTGACTTTGTTATTACCATGTCTCAAAATGAAACAATTTTTCGATGGTAATACTCCCATTTGATTTCAAATTTTGTTGAGCATCATATTCATTTCAGCGTAAGAGCTTAACCGTTTCATTCAAAGATTGTTTATATTTGTTCATATAAACAACATTCAATTCTTTGATACCCTAAACCTTACATGATTATCCTTCATATTTGATCTGGTTGATACATTGTCAGATTCTTAAACAAGTCTTTCGAATTCATTTCATTCATTCAATATTCTTGTTTTAAGAAATCTTCGTTGTTCAAATGCTCATATATTCATGATAATTCTTGAGGAGCATACATTTTGATGACCAAAGTAATTCAAAAGTTGAGATTCATATTTGTTCAAGTTAAACTGTTGAACAACACATCAATTTTAGGACAAAAATTCATGGGAATCAGTGTGAGATTTTACAGAACTTCTATGGATCCATGTTAACCAGTGTTTCCTACCCAATAAGTTATCCTTGAGTGATTGAGGGGTGAGGGGTCGAAATCAAAGAGTGGGGGAGATAACTCATCCGGTTGAGTAATCTCATTGTGCTGAGGTAAAATGAAAAAGAGAGTTTGGTTAGAAGTGAGCGGATTAAAAACATAAAGAGGGTGTCAGAACAGAGTTAAAAGAATAAGAGAACTCTACACCATCCACTTTCTGAGCCGGGAAGCCACATTACTGATTGGTTCACATTCTTTGGTGACCTTAATTGAAACAGGTAGTTAGCCCATGCCAACTCTTGCCTTAACCCCACAACTACTCATTTCTTTCTCAACAAAGAAATGCTTCAATTTTCTTGGGGACGCAACATATTATCTATCTAATCTTCATTCGGAAGGTTTGGATATTGAAAAAGAAGGAAGTTTGCCCCACCTTCGCACTTCAATCATGCACATTGAGTCTGTGGAAAACTTGTTGCTGTCTCAACAGTTTACACAATTTGAGCCTGATAATCAAGCATAAGTTGCTTCAATCATTTCTACACTAGCACGTACACACAAGGAATATGTTTTCTTGTCATAACATTCATAGAAATTCCTTAGTGTTTTTCGATGATTGAATGGAAGCCCTGGGGGAGTGAACATCAAAAAGCTCCTTTCCAAAGTGCATTCGTTGTACTAAGTGGCTCCGTGCTACTTACAGGCATATTAACTGATTCATTAGTTGTTTCAGGGTTACCACGTTACTATTGTCTGAATTTGAAAAGATTTGGATAAACATTTTTGGAATTGACGGTTATTCAGATCAAAAGGACGAGATTGTTATTGGTATATTCAAAGACTGCTGAAATTGATATTGAAGATTTGATGATCATGATGCTCACAATCATCAAAAAGGGGGAGAAACTATGAAAGTTTCAATTTCAAGATAAAGATAAGTTTTTGTTAAAGTCAAGAAGTTCGAGATAAAAAGCCATGATGTTTCGAGATGATTCAAGAAAGTTCAAAGTTCAAAGTTTGTTATTGTTGAAGAAGTGAAGATACACAATTCAAGATTTTTAAAGCTACAGAGATTCAAAGCTCAAACCCCGTTAAAGCTCAAAGACCTGTTCATATTAAAAGACTGAAGATATTTCTCAAAGATGAAAAAATATGTGCTACAATGATTCAAAGATCCGTGTTACGAAGATTCAAAGATTATTGACTCGAAGATTCATAGAAATGAAGATTTTGTTTGAAGACTTTGACCAACGCTACAAAGATTTAAAGTTTATGATTCGAGACTTTGATGACTATTTGACTTTGAAGATCCAGATGAAGGTTAAAGCAGTCAAATTGGATTTCTGAAGACCACCCTGATTTGAAGATTCTTCAGAGCTATTTTTTCAAGGTTGTTCTTTCTTCAAAGCGAAGAGAGAGATTGCTCAAAGTAATTGAAGAGCTAAAGTGTTGAAGATCTGAAGATCACATAGAGCTGAAGACTATAGTCATAGATTTTTAAATCTTGAATCCATAGGGGGAGGTTGTTAGAGCAAAAATGTATTCAAGATTTATGTGTAATTGTAAGGAGTCAAAGACATAGTCAAAGTCAAAGTAAAGGTTGTAAAGGTCAAAGTCAATGTACTTAAGTGATAGTCAAAAGGGTATAAATAGAGAGTTGTAATAGGAATTGTGAGAGGAGAGCATATACGTGAGATAAGTGTGTGTTAGAGAGATGACATTATAGAGAGAGAGTTTAGAGAGAGAAAGTGGATCTAAATTCTCATCTTGTATTCTTTCTCAATCTAATGAAGATCTTTCATTGTTTTATCATTGTTACTTGATTAGATTTGAGATAACAGCACCTCTAGCCAAGGTACATCTCCTCACATCAACCTATGCTAAACCAATCCCGGTCATAGCCTTTTTCGATACAGGGTCCTCAGTTTCGATACTAAACCCATACATTCTCTCTAGCAGTTACTGGAGACCACATCACCAACATTTTCTAGCAGCTAGTGGCGATACATTTGTTATTGACAAGATTAGTATCCCGATTCATGTTCGCCTATTTCCAAAATGTGTAATCAGACACAGGTTCTTGGGTTCAAACTCTTATGGTAAAGACCTCCTTATCGGTTTTGACATCCTACACACCTTGCCAAACATGCGGTTTGCAGAGCAAGGCCTCCGATACAAGAGCTATTTGAACCCCTGGAGTTCAGTACCAAAACTCTACATGGCATCCACACTAAACATAGAAGCTCTTAAACAACAAATTATCCAACTATTATGTGCTTCTAGCCATACGGAGTTCCTCACCAAAAGCAAGAACCCTTTATGGTTGAATCCTTAGTTTTTTGTTACGTTACCATTCAAGCAGAACGAGGACGTCAACCCAACAAAGGTGAGCCATCCGGGCATGAATCCCGACCATTACCAACTCGTTGTCCAAGAATGTTCAGAGCTTGTTGATCAAGCCATTATCAAGCCCACAACATCACCATGGGCTTGTGAAGCGTTTTATGTCAATGAGAGAAGCGAGAAAGTTCGGGGTAAACTGAGATTGGTCATAAATTATCAGCCCCTTAATCATTTTTTGGCTGATGATAAGTTTCCCCTACCACAGAAAAAGTCATTATTCCAGTCCCTGGCCGATGCAAAGGTTTTATCCAAGTTCGATCTCAAAGCTGGATTTTGGCAATTAGGTATACATCCTGAGGATAGGCCTAAAATGGCCTTTTGTATCCTGATCATCATTACCAGTAGAAAGTCATGCCATTTGGGTTAAAAAATGTTCCTTCAGTTTTCCAGAAAGCAATGGTGAAGATCTTTGAGCCCATCCTCCACAACACCCCTGGTCTACATTAATGATATCCTCTTATTTTCCCCAGATGAAGAATCCCACATTGAATTGCTCTCAAAGTTTCATTCCATTGTCCGACAATATGGCATAATGTTATCTGAAAAGAAAATGGAAATCGGAGTCACTGCCATTAATTTTCTTGGAATGACAATCTCTGATGGAAAATACCAGCCACAGCCTCACATTACCCAAGAATTGCACAAGTTCCTAGACCAGCTTTTTTCGCAGAAGGAGGTGCAACAGTTCATTGGTTTAGTCAATTACTTGGCAAACTTCCTGCCAAAATTGTCAAATCATACTGTACACTTGTTCCCCATGTTGAAAAAGGAACCGCCACAATGGGCTGAACGACAAACTCTAGCTGTCAAAGCTATAAAGCAGTTAGCTGTCAAGATGCCACCCCTAAAGATTCCCACTACTACTGACATAAGAATCCTTCAAACAGACGCACGCGACGAATACTGGGGAGCAGTCCTGCTTGCACAAGACAAAAAATGTGTCAGAATAGTTTGTGGTTACAAAAGTGGCACGTTCAAAGCTTCGGAGCAACATTATCACTCCACTTTCAAATAGACACTTGCAGTCAAAAGAGGAATAGAAAAATTCCAATTCCATCTTATCGGACACAATTTCCAAATAGAGATGGATATGTCATCTTTCCCACGCATGCTCCAATTCAAAAGAAAGATGCTCCTAGAAGCACAACTTTTGAGGTGGGCTAATTGGTTCTCACAGTGGAAGTTCACAGTAAAACACATCAAAGGGTCAGAAAATATTCTCGCAGATTTTCTGTCAAGGCCAAAGCACTATAAATGTAGTGATCCTAGAATCCAACAACATATGGTAATCCCCTTAGTGTTCACTATGGATAAAGCCAATCCTAGTTCCTCCACTCCCCAAGCTGCCACTCGACATTGTCCCGAAGAAATAACAGAGGTCATCGCTGACCTAACTCTGACCCAAAGGTCAGTACTAAATTGGAAGACGTTCTACAACATCCTCCTTGCCAAACATGGTCCCATCCTGAAAAACCATATGATCCACCTAGACTACCCTTTTCTTAACATCTTTCACATCCATGATTTGTTCAGGCTTCCCAAAGAAGCACTATGTTTCTTTTGGTACTTCTTTGAAGCCCACACCATTGCCATTACCTCCAATGCTTGCAAGTTGTTCACTTATCTGTTCCAGTGCCAGTTTGAACATGTCTCCCAAGAGTCTAAACATCTGTTTACTCTCTTCCAATGGTTTCTTCCAGCACA
This sequence comes from Saussurea involucrata, assembly GCA_033807775.1. Lineage (NCBI taxonomy): Eukaryota > Viridiplantae > Streptophyta > Magnoliopsida > Asterales > Asteraceae > Saussurea > Saussurea involucrata. Next base: position 55,348,035 of record CM066315.1, read on the forward strand.
CCAATGGGTCCAACGATTGCACATAACTCAAAAAACTTATGTTGTAATCTTCTTCAGGAGGCCCTTCTCCTTCTTGCCTGCCACAACTGTTGGTGGTCAACAATCCATGGTTTACCACATCCCCACATCTTTTATCCATGCTTGGCATGATATCAACCCCTCCAACAGGACGTTTGAATTGCTCCATAACCAACAATTGCTGGAGTTACGTCATGCACTGATATGCGCAAATCGAGTTGTCCCTGAATCAGTCCCAGTTGCAGATGTAGAAGATAAAGAAAAATGGCCAGAAGGACATCCTGATGTGGTTCTATGGAAAGAGACGCTCAGTCAATGGTTCCGTACTCATCTCGCGAAAAACATCGACACCTCTGACGACGATTTCGACATGACCGATGACGAAGACGGCTACTATTACCTTGGTGATGATGATTACAACCCATATGAAGATGACCCATCACACCCAGACTCCCGCTGGAAATAATCTCCAGAAATTCGTGCAAGTATTTTGTATTTTCTGTGCCATTATTTTATGAATAAAGTTGTGTAAAATAATGATGTAAAAATGATGGTAGCATTAGGTCACTTTTCGTGATGTAAGCGGTTACCTCATTTAGTAGAATTATTGTATTGCTTATGTCATGCTTATGTAAGGATACCTTTCCTTTGCCTATAAAAGGAAGGCATCCCCCTCATTTGTAAATCATCCCTTGGAAGAAATAAAAACTTCTTTCATAAACTCTCTCTCTCTCTCTCTCTCTAGAATTCTCTCTTTATAATTTCTTTAGTTCTTATGTCCTTTTACCCTTAGTCCACCGGTCTTCCCCCATAGTCCGTCATAACCCACCGTTCCCTAACCCACTCCTTTGTCTTTATATTTAATCAATGGCCAACTATGGAAGGTACCTTTACTTTGTTTCAATTTTTGTTTGTAGGGACTGCACTTTTAAATTATATATTTAAGGGTCCATTAAACTTTGTAAACAAACAGGTATGTAGGGTCCATTAAATTATATATTTAAGGGCCCATTAAACTTTGTTAACCTTCTGAATGAATCAGTTGTAAACATGTTAATCCTAACATAAATTCAGATGTAAATCTTAATTTCAAAATATAAAAAATTATTAAACAACAAAAAAGAAACCAATCAAATTATATATATATATATATATATATAGAAAGAGAGAGAGAGAGAGAGAGAGAGAGATAGAGAGAGAGGAAGGTTCAAACGAAAACGCTAACTACTTTAGAAAAAACACGAGAACGGCCGCTCATGTACAAAATCATATGTGATTTTATACTAACAACAAAAAATCGCGACTTAAAAGTCGCGGGGCAAGTCACGTGAATCGTGTATGATTTTGTACGTGGGCGGTCGTTCTCGTGTTTTCTTAAATAGTTGGCGTCTTCGTTTGAACCCACCTCTCTCTCTCTCTCTCTCTCTCTCTCTCTATATATATATATATATAGATAAAGGATTGTGCGAGAAGTTGAGTTGACGTGAGATGTGAATCTGAACTCTTGATCACTTTTAATATCAAGTTCACCCATGAACCGCACTTGATACGGGGATTGATCAAGTGCATCTCGATGCATCTCATCCTAATCACCTAATGTGCATTCAACGGTTGATAACAACTTCTCACGCTTGTCACGTTAACTCAACTTCTCACCGGAAGCGGCCAACCCTATATACAGAGTAAATTACATTTTTGATCCTTGTGGTTGTCACCCACTATCAAATTTGGTCCCTCTTTTAAACTAATTACAATTTTGATCATTATGATTGTCATTATATTTAGAGTGAATTGCATAAATGGTCCCTCGTGAATACCTGGATTTCACGTTCCGTCCCTCCAAATCTGAAAGTACACTAATGGTCCAAAAAACGAGTTTCACAACCCAAGTTAGTCCCTCTCACTGACACCGTTAGATGAGGTCCCGTTAAGTTGGTCATGTGCCCCTCACGACCACGTGAGGGTCAAATTGGTTTTTTTACCCATCTTCATCCTCACTTTCATCTCCAAGAAGGTTCATCTTCATCACCATCACCACGATCACCAACCACCGTCATCCCAAACCTCCACCCACCACCATTCACCACTCACCGCCATCATCCACCACCACTGCCACCCAAAACAAAACTCGTATGAACCTCCATAACTCAATACCTCAATCTTAATTGAAATCAAGAACACGTTCATACACTTTAATAAGATTCATATCAAGAAATAATCTAAATACAATTACTAAGTTCGTAAACCAGATCTCTATTATTACAAACCAAAATAGAAACTCTAAACCAATCTAATTTAGATCTGTTGGTTGAACCATCTCAAGAATATAAACATAATCTGGATTTTATAAATATGAACAATAAAACCCCAAAATCAGAACCTAATACTAGATAAAAAGAAGAAGAAAATCTAAATTAAAATTTCAATATCAAATCCATATCTCAAGAACACATCAACCCTCATTTGAAACTCGATCTACATCTTCCAGAACAGATCAAGAACGGGTTTTAGAGAAGAAAAGGGGATTCACAGAGGGGGTAGGGTTTGGCTGAGACCTTCGACTTCCATTCATGATTCTGCATCAATCTTTCGTTCCCGCTCGAATTCTGAATCTTGCGGTTTTTGCATCAATACTTCGTTTCCTGCGAGTTCCGTTCATGAATCTGGAGGTAGTGGTGATTTGGTGGGGGTCGTCGAAAACGGGACGGGGAGGAAGGTGAGCGTGAACTGGTGAAGGTGCTGGTGGTGGTGTTTCATGCCGGAAATGGAATCGTTATGGTGGTGGTATTGATGTGTTGATGAAGATGGCATATATGGTTTTGATTTAGTGGTGGTATCAATGTGATGATTAAGATGGCAAATATGTTTTTGATTTGGTGGTTGAAAAGGAGATCCACCGTCAAAATTATCTCAAGTTTTAAATTGGATTAGTTTTTGTTTTTAAATATTACATTACATTATATTATATTAGATTATTTATTTTTACAGGAAAAATAAAAAACATAAGTGAAAAGTCCAAAATGCCCCTCACGTGAGGGGCACATGACCAACTTAACGGGACCTCACTAACGGCGTCAGTGAGAGGGACTAACTTGGGCTGTGAAACTCGTTTTTTGGACCATTAGTGTACTTTCAGATTTTGAGGGACGAAACGTGAAATCCAGGTATTCACGAGGGACCATTTATACAATTCACTTTTTTTTTATTAAACATGTTAGTTAACTCTTTTTGTCTTTTTCCATTTTTTGTTTTAGAGTAAATTACGGATTTGGTCCCTCAGGTATGCAAAATGTTATGAAACTGGCCCTTTATCTTCAAAAATTACATGAAACCCTCCAGGTATGCAGTTTGTTACGAAATTGGTCCCTCGAGCAGACGACCGTCTATTTCCTCTGTTAAGCTCGAGGATAAAATGGTCTTTTTATATTTTTTATTTCTTTTAACATTTTTTAATTAAATATAAAAACTTTTCTTGAACATTCATCTTCTTTAAGAAAAGAGTTAAATTCAAATTTGGTCCTTGTGGTTTACATGAAATAACGAGTAAGGTTCGTAAACTTTTTATTTAACGAAGAAAGTCCCTATAGTTTCATGTTTTATAACCGATAAGGTCCCTCCCTCTAACGTCGTCAGTTAATTTCCGTTAGTGACTCTCCCCTCCTTCAACTTTAGCTACTTTAACAAATTTGGTCACTCATAGTACTTTTCATTTTTATAACATATATGGTCCCTCAATTTTCTCAATAAGTTTTTTGAGTAAATTACATGATTGGTCCTTCTGGTTAGGTCCAAATCTGGATTGGGTTCCGTAAACAAAATAAGTACACCAGACGTCACTGTGGTTGTCATTTTGTTACGTGTTGTCATTTTGTTACGTGCTAGGTCCCTAACACTAACACCGTTAAATTCAATCCGTTAACTCAAGGGTAAATTAGTAAATTTCATCTTTTAGTTAAAAATTAAAAATTAATGTTTTGTTAATATTCTTTTTAGAGTAAATTACACCTCCCCCACCGTCTGATAAACCCACCGTCCGATAACCTAGTTCACCTCCCCCACCATCGGCGTCCCCCCTCCCCCATCTGATAAACCCAGTTCACATCCCCTACCGTCGACGTCCATTCTCTGTTCACATCTCCACCTTCGGCCTCCTTCTCCATTCACGCCCTCACCGACGGAATCCCGATCGAAAACTTGGGTTAAAATTATCCAGTTGAAATACGTAGAAAAAGTTGCAGGTGTTAATCATTTTTTTTCTATCAGAGCTTAAACCCACAACTTTTTTGTCTGTGTATATCTAAGTTGCAGGTGTGTTACTTCAAAACAACACAAAAAGTTGCAGGTGAGTATATCATGTGTGTCTTGTGGTTTTTTTGCCTCTGTTTCATGCCAAATATGGAGTTGGCTGCTCTCACATGTGTAGTATGTATATATATATATATGTGTGTGTGTGTGTGTGTATGTATGCGTGTATGCAAAACTTGTTCTACACATATTGTAAATATATATACACACTATAAATATATATAGATATATACATATATAGGGGTGGGTTCAAATGAAAACTCAAATTCAATTGTAAACATGAGGACAAGTCACAACCATTGATCAAGATTTGGAAAACTACTCAATGGTTAAAACTTAATTAAACCAATTGAGAAGTGATTAGGGGCAAATCTGGAAATTTGAATCAACGCCTACCATCTTTGACTTTTTATTTTCTTTTTTAATTAAAAAATTTTTACCCCCTTAAAGATTAAAATAAATTATCTTAAAAATTACTAATATTTTAATCAAACAAATTACATCAAAAAAACGAGAATTTAGTGCTCTTCGATATGACATCCATCTCGATATAGTTTTTTCTTCATTTTAACCGTTTCTACGTGAAATGCTATGTATGTGTTATATTCAGTCTGAATATGTATGCACGTTTTCTGCTGTCCATATTCAGTATGAATAAAAAAGGAGAACGTCCATTCACTATTCATGACGAATAACACATATTCAAAATGAATAATACAACATTCAGGATGAATAATACACGAATTCCTGATTCATGTATTATTAAACATGAATCGTGTATTATTCATCCTGAATAACACATTATTCATCCTGAATAACACATTATTCACCCTGAATAACACATTATTCATGTTGAATAATATATGAATGACCCGTGAAGGTTGAACACATGACACACTCTCTTTGTTTTCCGATTCACAACCGAAACTTGGTTTTATTCTTTATGAATATGTATGCACATCTTCAGGTGTCCACATTCAGTATGAATAACAAAGGTGAACGTTCATTCACTATTCATGATGAATAATACAATATTCAGGATGAATAATACAGTATTCAGGATGAATAATACATGAATTCATGAATCGTGCATTATTCACCCTGAATGATGTATTATTCATACTGAAAGATACATTATTCATGAAGAATAATATATGAGTGACTCGTGAAGGTGTGGAGATGTGACACACTCTCTTTTTTCATCGGTTCACAATCGAAACTCGATAGGTGTTGGGTTATGGTAATGAAGAACACGATACCTTAGGACGCTGAAGAAAGTGTTGTAGAAGGTGATGTCGAGTTACGAACTTACGGTGTCGAGATGTTGTACGCACTTGAACATACATAAATATTCATACCGAATATAACATGTATATGACATTTCACGTAAAAACGGTTAAAACAACAAAAAAACTATATCGAGATGAATGTCATATCGAAGAGCACGAAATTCTCGTTTTTTGATGTAATTTGTTTGATTAAAATGTTAGTAATTTTTCAGTTAATTTATTTTAAACTTTAAGGGGGGTAAAAAAATTTAATTAAAAAAGAAAATAAAAAGTCAAACATGATAGGCGTGAGTTTTAATTATCTTCCCTTTTTACCCCTAATCACCTTAATTAATAATTTCAATTAAAAACTCTATTTAATATGAGTCATTGGATCAATATAGATGGAAGGGCCAAGATTCGTCCCCATGTTTACAATTGAATTTGAGTTTTCATTTGAACTTTCCTCTACATATATATATATATATATATATATATATATATATATATATGTGTGTGTGTGTGTGTGTGTGTGTTAATGAATACCATAGAAAACAAAGAAATGTGTTTTCCCTCTCTCTCTCTCTCTCTCTCTCTCTCTCTCACACACACACACACACACACACACACTTCCAACCATATTCTCCATCTCCGATCATCTTCTCCGATGAACTCAAAACCTGTAACTCATATTTGTAGGTGTGTTAAAGAGAGAAAGAGGGTCACAAAATGGAGGTAGTAGGGATCGAGAGATCTAGCAGTGAAGAGGGGGAGGGGTGGTCGGAGAAGGAGGTCGGAGAAGGTGACCGGTGGGTCGTTTTCTTCCCATGTACATGTGGGTCATTTTTTCCCACGTGTATATATATATATATATATATATATATATTATAACATTTGTTAAAAAATCATGTGGTTTTACTCTCTGCAGATCAAATGAATTGGAAATGGGGGAAGGAGGAGGAAATGGGGAAGGAGGAAACGGTGGGTGGGTTGGGTGGGGAAATGTTAAAAATGTAAAGATTAAAATGACACTTGTCAGCACCCAATTAGTGTTTTTACAAATATTTTTAATTTATAGGTAAATTAACCATATTACCCTTGATTTAACAGAATGTATTTAACAGAGTTAGTGAGAGGGACCTGACGTGAAACAAAATGACAACCACAATGACGTCTGGTGTACTTATTTTGTTGAAGGGACTCGATCCAGATTTGGACCTAACCCAGGGACCAATCATGTAATTTACTCAAGTTTTTATCACAAACATATATCTTCTTAATATAATGAGCAACATAATTAAATAAATCTTAAGTTTTACCATTAAATTATTTTATCTTTCCTGGAGTTTTATATTCATAAAATCGTTTAGCCCAAATAAAATAAAATATTAATAAATATTTTGTTTTAATTCGTTGAAAACTAAAAAAATCGCTAAAATTAAATATCTGACAATATGTTAGATACTAAGATATAAACGTAGAAGTCAAAATAAGTAATTTACTAGAACTAATTAATATATATAAAATATTATCGTTAAATAAGATATAAAATATAAATTGAACTAATTACTTAAACTATTTAATATACACTAAAAATGAGATTGTCATACGATAAACAAAATATTTATCAAGATTATATTTTATTTGGGCTAAACGATTTTGTAAAAATAAAATTCTAGGAAAGATAAAATATTTTAGTGGTAAAACTTAAGATTCAAGTTTTATTTAATTACTTTGCTCATTATATTAAGAAGATATATGTTTGTGCTAAAAAAACTTATTGAGAAATTTGAGGGACCATATTCTAAAAATGAAAGTTGAGGGAGGACCAAATATGTTATAAAATAAAAAGTACTATGAGGGACCAAATCTGTTAAAGTAGTTCGAGGGACCAAATTTGTTAATAAGAATGAAAGTTGAGGGAGGGGAGGGTCACTAACGGAACTTAACTGACGGCGTTAGAGGGAGGGACCTTATCTGTAAAGCCCGTGTCCCGGTATGATTTATTTTTGCGTATTTATTTATTTATTATTTTTTTGTTTAAAACGAGCTTTGTTAGGGGTTTAACGAGAAAGACCAATTAGGATATCGATGGGAAAATTTTAATCAAAATGGCAAGGTAGTGGAAAGTCAAGGGACCAAAAGTGTCATTTAAGTGGAAGAGTGCATGGGGATCGGCTTAAGAACCGACCCCCCCTCCCTTCTTCTCGTTTTCTTTCTTGCGAAACACACCACAACCCTAAAACCCTATTCCCCCCCCCCCTTCCTTCCTTGCGGCTGCCATCGCCGAGAGAGAGAGAGAGAGTCGCCGAGAGAGAGAGAGTAACCGAGAGGGAGAGAGAGTCGCCGGTGTAGAGAGTGCAGCGAAGGAGAAGAGAGACCGCCGGCCGCCGCCGGGAATCTTCCGGAAAGAGAGTTGGGGTGTCGTTGGTTCGTCGCCGAGAGGTAATACCCTCTTCTTTCCTTTTCCTTTTATTGGTTTTCGTTTGCCGAACCACCACCACCGTGGAAGGTGGCCGCCGCCGCCAACCACCACTGCCGGAGGTGGCAGTGGGTGGTGGTTGTGTTGTTCAGCCGTAGTCTCCTAAACCGTAACCCCAATCGCGAAAACTTTAACCGTTTCAAAATCGTCATTTTATGTGAAACCCTATTCTGTCACTGTTTTGTATCGGCCATAACCTTTCCGTCGTAGCACGGATTGAGGCGAAACCGGTGCTCACGGTTCACATTATGTGTCGGGCACACTTTTCGTGTTTTAGCAAAAGTCTGGTTCGGCCTCTAGCTAGGTGTAAAATAGCTGTTTTTACAGCAGGTCCGAATTCGGCAGACTCGCGTCCCATTCTTAGAAAATTCATATTAAATCGTAGGAAATCGTTAGAACGCGTTTAATATGTCCCTGGAAAGCTAGGACCTGGATCTAGCTGTTTGTAAATTTTTAATCTCTGAATTTGTGGTTTAGAGAAGGCTAAGCAGGTCCCGAACAGACCTGCAGTTTAGGCCGAAAAGACGATTTATCGCCGTTTAATCTTATGTGTTTAATTAAGGGTCCGGGCCTCGTGTTAACACTTTATAGCATTCAATTAGGTGTCGAGAAGTGACTTTGGAGTTGGATATCCGTGTGATCGTTCGCGAATTCTACGTTGCTTTCAAGGTGAGTTCTCTCACTGCGTAGATAGGGATTGTATGTATATCGCGGTAGTTTGTATGTACTACTGATTTGTTGTGTGAACTAGTTGTATTGTGGTGCGTAGTATTTGATTGGTTTAAATGCTTAGTATAAATGTGTTTTATATACATCTCGGTGGGACCGAGGGCTCGGTGGGACTGAGGAAGCGGGTAGAAATGTTGTGTGAACTCGGTGGGACTGAGGGCTCGGTGGGACCGAGGAAGCGGGTAGAAATGTTGTGTGAACTCGGTGGGACCAAGGGCTCGGTGGGACCGAGGAATTGGGTACATAATTACTTGTATGTGTTTACTTGTATCATGTAACTGTTGTGTTGTTTGCTCATGTGCGGATAAGGGTGATGTGCATATAATTGCTATCTGTGCATGTGATGGAATTCACTAAGCTTTGTGCTTACCCCTTCCCTACAAAATATGATTTCAGGTACGAGTGGCAGCAAGGCGTGACGGTACACACTGGCGCGCGGAGAAGACTTTTACTATTATCTATTTTAAAACATTAATTTTGGATTTAGTACAATTTCCGCTGTGTTATTTTATAATTGGCGATTTAACTTAACGAAGTTTGATAAACGTTTGATGAGATTTAAATTACTTATGGTTTAGTTTTAATGAAATGCATTTTTCTAAAAGTTCAAATTTATGGTAATTTTTGGGACGTTACAAGTTGGTATCAGAGCACAGCTTGAGTGAATCAAACACATCTTGGTGTGTTTGATCTCAAGTTTGCGGCTATAAAATTCTTCTCTTAAAATTTTTGGGAAATAAAAGAATGGAAAACCCGTTTGAGAATCGGTGATCGAGGGCGCAGTGTGTACAGTCAGCCGGAGCCAAGGGAAAAGGTACAGTACTTAGTGTATTTATTGCTTTCTAGATCATAGGGTATGCATGCTAGATTGCTTGTGTTGGTTACACTGTACTGTAGGGTTATTGCTTGCTAGTAGGAATTAATGCTGGTCATATTAGGTTGTTAAGTGAATGCCCTATAGGTTGTATGCAGTAAGAATCACATAGCCTTAGAATATTTGATTTAGTTCTATTGCGCAGCTCTTGTTTGAGTCCAACCGTTCTAGGATAGAATCTTGTATTCGAATGTCTATTTGTTTCACGCTGCATGTGACAGGGTATTCGCGAGGCAACTCGTTATGGCTAGTAGGGATTTCGTTGTAGCAAGGGTAGTGTTTTGGGGTGGAATTCCTAGGGAGCTAGGAAGAGTGTGTACATATGCTGGTGCGGGCACATGGGTATAGTTATCGGCGAGAAACTACTTGGGCACTTCGGGATGGGACTCGGAACGAGCAATGATAGGTGTGGAAGGTAGTAGTAGAGCTCCTACTACCGGAAGCACATGATCAATGCTTGAGTCGGGGAAAGTCATGAGGAATCCAAGGAGTTGAGCGTGTGCGTTGTTAGTGTGAGTTATTGGGTGCTAATAAATCGTTGTAATATCTACCCAGAATAGCCATCACAAGGAGGAACAACTATAGTAAACCGGCTAGTACAGGTGTGTACTTGATTTGCTTTGATGTGATGATCGTTGGGGGTAGTGATAATGGTTCTAAACTAGTAGTCGTTGGAATAGAAGGACGATTCTAGTATTAATCACTTGGAGTGACGATAAGGATGAGGTTTGTTTTAAGTAGGCCATTTCGGGTCAAGATTGATGGTTGTGCTAGAAGCATAGGCTTATTAAGCCGACTTTGAATTGAGGAAAAACCGTAAGGATTATCTGACGTAATTTACCAACTTGCCTAAGAGGTTTAAATGTCCGGATGACGAATGTGGATCGGGGAGTTTTGGAGGGGTATGAGTCGAGACGTCGAATGCCGACTGAGTCATGCACAAAGTTTATTTTGAAAATAAATTGCATTAACTAATTCTTGTGTTTCCAATCCTTTTATGGATTGTGTTTTGGGATTTTGGGAAATGTTCAGCACACACACAAGATTTCGAACTATGGTTTTGAAAGTCCTTGAAACCGTTTTATCACGGGAGTTGCGAACTTTGTTAGAATTTGTTTCATTTTGTTATTTTCCAACGGTTCTTTCGGGTAAGATGATATCCGTGTTTTGGTGGCGTTTAAAATGTTGGACAAATGACTACGGTTTGTGACTTTAACATTGGAACTCCTCCACATATGTTAGAGTTGAGACGGAAAGTTACATTCCACGATGTCTGTATAAAACTATTCTGGTGATTTGTTTAAAATGAGTTTGTTAAACAATGTTGTTTATGGTTTTACCGTGGAAAGAGATTTTTGGGATTTTGGCGTCTCATACCTGATTTTGCTTTTAACAATTTGACTTTGGGGGCACATTGTATGGTGCTATTTTATTGACTTAGAGTCATTGAGGCTCATGAAGTTTGTGTTACTAAGTATTTTGTTGCAAATAGTTCAGTATATGGATTGATTTATGCGTGACTTAAGTGATGCATGGAAGAATATTTTGGTAACATTTCATAATGAGTTGTTTGGTGCGCTTTTAGTCAGTTAAATGTTTTATTATCATTTCCATGAAAATGCGCTTTATCGACTTAGGGGTATGCATACTTGGGTAACCTTTGTTCTCGACATTTTGATAAACGAGTCGTGCATGAAATTGTTTTAGTTCCTTCTTGTCGGAATGAAAGACCATTTGGTCAAAGGAGTGTTTTAGTGTTGTGAATATCATGCATACGTTTACAATGTGTTATATTTTGAAAATATAAATGCGTAGATTGTTGACATTCGGTTAATTTAGAATTGCCGATTATTTTTGGAAAATTAAAAACTTTTGCTTTGGAGGAAACGAGTATTTTGAGCATTTTTGACAAATACATTTTAAACTTTGGTGTTTTGACGTTATATGTCCCAAGTACGAAATGTTGAGGAAATGCTTCGTGATGACGATTTTAGAAAATTCCTTATGGAAGTGTTACCAGTTTGCATGCCTACCCCGATTTAAGGTTTTATGATGTTTTAGTCGATATTTTTCAAATGATGGAAACGAATTAGTTTGTCTTTAAACTTGGAACTTGCACAAGTTATTTTGTGTTTTGATTGAGGTGTAATTATGAATCGTTTCCTTGTTTTGTATAATAAACTGACGCGCACAAATTTTGATTGGTAAACTTTGTTCCATACCATTTGGATGGTCAGAAAATAATTTTGAGCAAATTGCCGCTTGGGCTTCTTTTGAAGTACGTGTGAAAATTGTTGCACACCGTTTAAATTAAGCAGTTACCTTGCGTGCATGTCATGAGTCAATCCATACCAGAACTGTGGTGGTTCGTTTTAAAAGAAATTATTTATTACGTTTTGCGTTTTGTGAGTAAACTGAACTGCAATGGAATGATTTTTCAACATGATTCTCCTACGTGGGACGAGCGTGTCCATTTTTGCGTAACTACCGACCTGGTAATAGTAGTTTTATTGCATATGATCTTTTTGAGATGAAAAATCTTGGTGTTGAAAATATTTTGTAAATAATTTTTGTAAACCATTTGAGAAATGCACTTTTGAGTGTTATGTGTCATTTTGAGAATTATAAGGGTGTGAGTCCTTTGGGAAAACCCTTTTGTTTAACCAGTGTTGAGTTTTGGGGTTAATGTTGATTTAGAGTATTGCTTGCTTAAACATTGTTTAAACACATTTTTTTTCCGACCTATGGGTCTAGCAAGCGTGGAGCATTTTGCTCGGTTTTGACTTGGAGATAGTCATGGGTCAATTGCCCGGTTTTAATGGCTTGGTGTGGAGTCTTGTTGATAGGTTGCTTTCATCGCACTGTTTTGCATTTATTGCACGTTGAGTATTTACATGCTTGGGTGAGTGAGTCATCCCGGGATAGGCATGTTGTTGGGAGATTGTATTGCATTGGATCCATAGGCATTATAGTCAGTCGTTAGTAATGGTCGGTTAGGTATCTCGGGGTGGGACCCCGGTATTTATGTTTTATGACCTTGACTTTCCAGTAGGCACTAGGAGGTTATAGTATTGAACAGTTACCTGGGAGGTAGACGCCGAGATGTATCCTCGATACGACATAACTTGGCTTCGTAGAACGAGTGTGGAAAATACGTCGACGGTGAAAGGTTGGGTATTCCACGCGTGTTGGTACTGTAGGCCGAATAGTATCGGTTAAGGGAATGATGCCCTTTGTAATTAAGAGAATAAATGCACAGTAACCTTTTCGAGGTAAGTGGTATATTTAGGTGTCGACTTTTGGGCTTAAGGCCAAACACCTTTAGTGTAATCGGAGAATTGCAGCCGATTTTAAAATAATTATAGTGATGGTAGTAGTAACCCTGGAATGCTCACTTGTGATGAATGGTTATGGTGGAATGACCTTCGTGGGTGATTATAAATTTACTGGTTTGATGATTCGTGTGAAATAAATTTTGGGAGTCTTTTAGAACTCGTGGAAGTTAATCGACAGTTAATGGTAGGAATGATCGGATTCGAGTATCCTGTAGGGTATATTGGTGAGCAACTTTAGAATGGTTAGAGCTTGAAACTTGAATCGGGATGTATGGAATATCTAAGGTTGGGAGACAACCGAAGTCGTTTGACTAGGAATGATTCCAGTTGTTGGAGTATTCTTCCGATCATAATTTCAGTGTTCTTGAAGGAGTTTTGTTGGTAAGAAAAGTATTCGAGAATATTTTTTTGTCGGTGTGAGAAATTTAGATTCCAGTTAGGGATGTCGCCAAGCGTACAGAGAAATTTAGATTCCAGTTAGTGAAAGTCCAGTGGCAACACCGGAAGGGTTTAGAGTGGACGTGGGAGACCGAAGCGGAGATGCGCGAGAACTATCCCGAGTTATTCGCCGATCGAGACTTCGAGGACGAAGTCTAATTCAAGCGGGGGAGAGTTGTAAATCCCGTGTCCCGGTATGATTTATTTTTGCGTATTTATTTATTTATTATTTTTTTGTTTAAAACGAGCTTTGTTAGGGGGTTTAACGAGAAAGACCAATTAGGATATCGATGGGAAAATTTTAATCAAAATGGCAAGGTAGTGGAAAGTCAAGGGACCAAAAGTGTCATTTAAGTGGAAGAGTGCATGGGGATCGGCTTAAGGACCGACCCCCCCCCCCTCCCTTCTTCTCGTTTTCTTTCTTGCGAAACACACCACAACCCCCAAACCCTATTTTCTCTCCCCCCCCCCCTTCCTTCCTTGCGGCTGCCATCGCCGAGAGAGAGAGAGAGAGTCGCCGAGAGAGAGAGAGAGTAATCGAGAGGGAGAGAGAGTCGCCGGTGTAGAGAGTGCAGCGAAGGAGAAGAGAGACCGCCGGCCGCCGCCATCGCCGCCGGGAATCTGCCGGAAAGAGCGTTGGGGTGCCGTTGGTTCGTCGCCGAGAGGTAATACCCTCTTCTTTCCTTTTCCTTTTATTGGTTTTCGTTTGCCGAACCACCACCACCGTGGGTGGTGGCCGCCGCTGCCGCCAACCACCACTGCCGGAGGTGGCAGTGGGTGGTGGTTGTGTTGTTCAGCCGTAGTCGCCTAAACCGTAACCCCAATCGCGAAAACTTTAACCGTTTCAAAATCGTCATTTTATATGAAACCCTATTCTGTCACTGTTTTGTATCGGCCATAACTTTTCCGTCGTAGCTCAGATTGAGGCGAAACCGGTGCCCACGGTTCACATTCTGTGTCGGGCACACTTTTCTTGTTTTAGCGAAAGTCTGGTTCGGCCTCTAGCTAGGTGTAAAATAGCTGTTTTTACAGCAGGTCCGAATTCGGCAGACTCGCGTCCCATTCTTAGAAAATTCATATTAAATCGTAGGAAAATCGTTAGAACGCGTTTAATATGTCCTTGGAAAGCTAGGACCTGGATCTATCTGTTTGTAAATTTTTAATCTCTGAATTTGTGGGTTAGAGAAGGCTAAGCAGGTCCCGAACAGACCTGCAGTTTAGGCCAAAAAGACGATTTATCGCCGTTTAATCTTATGTGTTTAATTAAGGGCCCGGGCCTCGTGTTAACGCTTTATAGCATTCAATTAGGTGTCGAGAAGTGACTTTGGAGTTGGATAGCCGTGTGATCGTTCGCGAATTCTACGGTGCTTTCAAGGTGAGTTCTCTCACTGCGTAGATAGGGATTGTATGTATATCGCGGTAGTTTGTATGTACTACTGATTTGTTGTGTGAACTAGTTGTATTGTGGTGCGTAGTATTTGATTGGTTTAAATGCTTAGTATAAATGTGTTTTATATACATCTCGGTGGGACCGAGGAAGCGGGTAGAAATGTTGTGTGAACTCGGTGGGACCGAGGGCTCGGTGGGACCGAGGAAGCGGGTAGAAATGTTGTGTGAACTCGGTGGGACCAAAGGCTCGGTGGGACCGAGGAATTGGGTACATAATTACTTGTATGTGTTTACTTGTATCATGTAACTGTTGTGTTGTTTGCTCATGTGCGGATAGGGGTGATGTGCATATAATTGCTATCTGCGCATGTGATGGAATTCACTAAGCTTTGTGCTTACCCCTTCCCTACAAAATATGTTTTCAGGTACGAGTGGCAGCAAGGCGTGACGGTACACACTGGCGCGCGGAGAAGACTTTTACTATTATCTATTTTAAAACATTAATTTTGGATTTAGTACAATTTCCGCTGTGTTATTTTATAATTGGCGATTTAACTTAACGAAGTTTGATAAACGCTTGATGAGATTTAAATTACTTATGGTTTAGTTTTAATGAAATGCATTTTTCTAAAAGTTCAAATTTATGGTAATTTTTGGGACGTTACATTATCCGTTATAAAACATGAAACCATAGGGACTTTCTTCGTTAAATAAAAAGTTTAGGGACCTTACTCGTTATTTCATGTAAACCACAAGGACCAAATTTGAATTTAACTCTTGAGAAAAATACGAAGAACATCATGAACACCATGAAGAACAAACTTTAAATCCAATTAAAAGAACACCAATAACAATTAACAAATCCAAATCCAATCCCAAAAACATCATGTAAATCAAAACCCTAAATCATAATCAATAAATCTGAAGTAAATCAAACTGAAATCTAAACTACATTAAAACCCTAGGATAATGATGATGCAAATCCAAAAATAGGGTCTTTAGGGTCCGTCCTTTGTTGCAGACCTGGAGAAGGCCCAGATCGGAGATAGATTTGGAGAAGAACATAAAAAATGATGAAACCTAAACAAGAACAGCAAGAAAACGTCGAGGTCGACCCAGATTGGACCCAGATCGGAGATAAAGTCGAACCCATATCGGTCGGCGACTTCGTCTTCTCCGACAAGTTCATCTTCTCCGGCGATTTCGCCTGAACCCTAGGCGGCCGCCCTGGATCTCTTTCTTCTGTCGATTTCTCTTCTATCGATCTCTATTCCCTCGATCTCTCTTCTGTCGATCTCTTCTCAGATCTCTTCTTGCTTTCTTCTCTCGATCTCTTCCCTCTATCTCTTCTCAGATTCGTTCTTTCTTGTAACACCTTGAATTTTCATGATCAAAGTATGTATTATGAAGAATGTTAATTTGAAAGTTATGTTATATTTTGATGTTGAAGGGTCAAATGTGTAATTGTCCAAAGTCTTTAAGTTAATTGTGAATTGCAAAACTCTGGGGTTAGTTGTGTCAATTGCTGATAGTTGGATGTATTTAAATGGAGAGGCGGTTGAAATTGAGATTATCTCAATTTCAATTTCCTGAGAAGTCGGTTCCATCAGAGCGAAAGAAAGAAAGACCGAAGTCTTGATTGTTCGGTGAGTTTAGCTGTTTCTCGATTCAACCTCAAATCAATTCAATTTGGTGTTTGAATTTGGTTATTGATTTAGTGTCTGGTATATAGGATTGAAGTTTGAGTTTGGTGAATCAAAACCGATACTGTGTTGAGTTGCAGGTGAGTTCATCTTTCTTCTAATTACTATGAATTCATTGAAATCACTAGTTGAAAGTGAAATCATACTTCGAATTATGTTATATGTATTAATAAAAAATATGGTGAAATCGATTGAAAAACTAGGAATTTCGATTTCAGTATGAATCGGATTGGTTTATCGAACAGTCTGGAATAGATGTTTTCCGGATGATTTTCCAGAATTAAGTTCCGGATGGCTTTTCCGGATGATTCCGGATAGTTCCGGATTCCGGATAGTTTTCCGGATATGAGTTCCGGATTACGGTTCCCGGATAGTTCCGGACTTGGAGTCCGGATATTTTTTCCGGATGTTACCGGATTTCTTGGGATTCCAGATATTTCCGGATATGTTTTCCGGACTTGGTTTTGGGTTAGTTTACCGGACAAGTTTTCCTGGATATTTTCTATACAAGGTTGTATTGATCAAGTGTTTTTCTGAATATGAAACATATCTTGATTATTTTAACAGTACGAACATAATTATAACTCAACTGCAAGTATGATACGATTTGATATGTGTTTTGATTTGGTACGCATACATGCTAGGAAGTGTAATGGATCCATAGACACTTGCATTATTTGATAAACGTGGAATAGGCGTGGCGCTTAATCGTAATTCTCGTTGATTTTAAATGAGGAATAGGCCGGACACTTAATGGTAATTCCCATTTCGTATTGTGATGTGAAATCGTGGAATAGGCAGGGCACTTAATTGTAATTCCCGATTTCTATTGGAAGATAAGGGATAGGCATGGCTCTTAATTGTAATCCCTACTTCCACACCAAGAAATAGGCATGGCGCTTAATTGTAAATTCTTGGACATGAGCTGTAATCTAGAATCTGTGGTGATTCGTAGTAGCGCTCTTGAACATGATATTATGACTTACTTAGTGTTTGTCATATTCCTGGAATCGGGTATGATTCCCGTCATCGAAAGATGTTATGTGTACGGTAAGAAGGTTTGTGAAAATGTCATTTTATATGTTTTGTTTACAAATTGGGGGTTTTCAAAGTTTATAAAGGTTTTTGATTTAAATCTGGATGTTCTCACTAGGCGCAAGCCTAATGTTTTCAAATTAAATTTTCTTATCAGGTACTAGCTCGGGAAGGGATACAAAGGGATGAGTGAAGAGGGATATCAGAGTTATGCTTTTGGAAAGTGATGGAGAAGTTAGTGTAGACGAAGATATTTTGGGAGATTGCCTAGACAACTCTTACAATCTAATCTTATTTTCATGGATTAGATTAGTAGGTTGTTTTGATATTTCAGTTGTAAATATGAATCTTCGTTACTAATACTCCATTTATATAAAAGTCTTGGAAGATTTTGTAGTATGCTTTGATAAATTTAAGGTTTAAATTTATTGTGATTTTAGGGTGTTTCATTTCTCTCTTCTCTCGATCTCCCCCTCCGGTGTGTCTTCCCTGCCGGTGTCTTCCCCGGTCACTTCTCTCAGATCTCCTCTCGATCTCGATCTTTGTCACTTCTCTTAGATCTCTCGATCTCGATCTCTATATCTATCTTTGTCTCTTCTCTTGATCTCTCTCTCTCTCTCTCTCTCATCTACTTCTTTTGAATATTGGATTGTTTAGGCTTTTAGGGTTTGATATTGATTTTGGTTTCTAAATTTAGGTTTGATTAGGTTTTTTAAATCTGGGTTTAATTTAGGTTATTAAATATGGGTTTGATTTAAGTATGTATGATTTTAATATGGATTTGATTAGCCATTTAGGTTTTTAAATATGAGTTATTTTTGGTGTTTTTATTCTTGGTATGGTGTTCTTCATAAAATATGAAGATTCAAGAAATGAAAATAAAAAAATAAAATAAATGGGTATAATTAATTAAAAAATGGTATAAAAAATATGAAATAAGGTCAAATGACTATAATACCCTCGTGCTTAACGTCAAAATTAGACGGCTGTTAGCTCGAGGGATCAATTTTGTAACAAACTGCATACCTAGAGGGTTATCATGTAATTTTTAAAGATAAAGCACCAGTTTCATAACATTTTGCATACCTGAGGGACCAATCCATAATTTACTCTTTGTTTTATTAGATCGTAGGGTAATTATGATCTTAGTCCCCATTTTTTTTGTCTTTGTTTTCATTTTGTTCTATCATTTTACTTTTCAATTTTCAATTTTATACCCTTTATTATATTAATTAATTAAAGATAACTTTAACTAAAAGTACATTAAAAACACTAAATAAGAAAAAGAGCACATTTTTTAAGCCTAAGTTAAAATAAAAAATATATTTTTGGGATTTGTGTAGACAGATTTTCAAATAAATATCGGATAAATTACGTAAAATTTTAGAAATATGTATTACTTAAGTCATCTTAAAGGTACTGACACATACCACTTATTACTTAAGTCATCTTAAATCTGGTATAGTTTATGAACATAAACTAAATCAATAAAAGTAAATGTAAACATACCACATGTAACCAAAATGTGAACCTTGTGAACATCCTAGTATCTTATTAAGATTGTTTTCACCGTGTTCACAATGTATTCATCTTGTGTGTATGATGTCTATGTTGATACTGATATAAGAGACATAATAGGAGGGAGACAAAAAGAGACAAGTATGAAATTTTCTAAAAAATGCATTAACTTTTATTTAATATATAATTATAATTATCTTATTAATTAAATTAATTATCTTAAATTAGTGGTCTACGATGGATCTCACGGATCTCACATATTATGGAATTCTCAAACGATTAAGCCCCTATATACAGCGAGAAGCGTGAGAAGTAGTTATCAACCTTTTGATAAGTTATAGACACACATTAGGATGAGATGCACCGAGATAAGATGTACCGAGATGCACTAGATCAATTACTTCTAAGCCGCAGTTCATAGGAGCACATTTGATTAAAAGTGATCAATGGTTCAGATCCACTTCTCACACTTCTCACGTTAACCAGGGACGGACCCCATGAGGGGCACGTGCCACCGTAAGAATTTTCCGACGAAGGGTAAAAAAATTTGTTTTTGTGAATGTGCCACCGTATCGATTTCGGAGGTGCTACCGTATTCATTTGGAAACTACAAGGGGTGCACCTAAACTGGAAAAAATGCCCAAATTTTATACCCATTCAACAAAAAAAAACAAAAAAATCTCTTGAAATCAACAAAAAATGCCGAAAAAATCTCTCGAAATTGATAAAAAAAAACTTAAAAATCCCCCGAAAGCAAGCAAAAAACGTTAAAAATCTCTCAAAACGCCGAAATTTGGCTAAAAACACATCAAACGATATTGAACGTTGATAAAAAGATGAAAGACACTTCGATAAAACCGTATAAAAAAATATGGTGCCACCGTATGAAAAATTGTCTAGGTCCGTCCCTGACGTTAACATCAACTTCTCACACGATCCTTCGCCTATATATCGAGCATTATTAGGAGCCGATAAGACTATTCCCGATTCTGAACCCGCTTCATGTATAAAATGAAATACCCGTCCCCGTCTCATTACCCGATAAGCCAGGGAATCCTAGCTTTGTTAGGGGCGGGTCCCATAGATTCCCGACCTAATAGGTAAAATTGTCATAACTAGGCACCTAAGAGATTTAATAGCTAGTCATAAATGAAAAGGACTAAATGTGACAAATCCTTATAGTTTAGGGACCACATGTAAAATGTACTCAAATCAAAATGGGAAATTCCCACCTGAGTCGACTGCTATACAATTTATTTTTCCTCTTCGTCGTCTTTCGTTGTTCTTGAATCATGATCTCCACAGGCAAGATGCATTTCCATTTATCATCTCCACCTCACATGATTTCTTATTTCACAACGAAA
This sequence comes from Saussurea involucrata, assembly GCA_033807775.1. NCBI lineage: Eukaryota > Viridiplantae > Streptophyta > Magnoliopsida > Asterales > Asteraceae > Saussurea > Saussurea involucrata. The sequence goes on from CM066315.1 coordinate 55,368,493, forward strand.
CCATTTTATGTGGTTTGTCGAAAGCATTATCTGTATTGCACCTCAAATGTTTGATGAAATGCCTCTGTCACTTTTAACTTGTATTTAAGCGGTCCATGAGATCCATGAGCAGAGGCACTGACATGAGATTCAAAGGGAAATCCCAATTTTGAATTTATAGTTAGGTGTGTATTAGGTGATTGTTGATATATAGACTTGCCACTGAAACATAATCTAGAAAATCTGCTCATAGTTTTCTTTCTTCTATTTTTTTGAAGAATGTTACTGACATCAACCAGTTTAGTTTAAAGTGATATGTTCATTCAATGATTATTTTAGACTTATAGTTAGAACTTTCTTGAGTTGTTGGATTACTTGGTGATAACTTCAATAGTTGTTTTAGTTGTGGAAGGAAATTAACCGTTGTTTTTGGAAGTTCTAGCTTAACTTTTTGTTTGACATGGTCAAAAGTTTTACTTGTTGATTTATATCAGTTGTTAGTCTTCTCTTTTTTGAGTTTCATATATTTTCTTATTCTTTTATTTATATTTGAAGACTTCTTAAGGGCATTACATATGCTCTTGCATGCTTTTTCGAAGCTTTTCATGCTTGCAATCTTAATTTGTGTGTGCCCTCTTTGGTTTATTGCACTACTTTTACTATTTATGTGGTATACAGCCATGGAAACTAGTCTTGGGAGTTTACTGAAAATTCTACCTCCAGTAGACTTTTGCTGTGTATATGGTTCAAGTCTCCATCCTAATAACAATGACAAGGTTATTTCTCTATCTATTCTTATAGTTAACTTTGAAGTTCTATGAAGGTGTTCTTTTTAAGTTGGGGTCGCTTCATAATTCTAGCCGATTCTTTATTTATGTTGCTTTTGGCATTATAGTCCTCCATGGAAGATTATATTATTGGTGTACCAAATCCTCATCAATGGCATTCTGAGGTATGTTACTACCAATCCTGCAACTTTAGCTCAATTACAAGAACATAGATCCAGTATTTAACCGATGCTATTATTCTTTTGTTCTTCTTTAAACCAAGAATTTGAAAATGAACCGCGATCACTATTCTTCATGGATGGTGCCTCTTGGTGGAGCAAAAATGGTCATCTCTCTTACTTTTTTCCTATCTTTATCATTTTCTCTCTTGCTCATTTTCCTGCAGATTTTCTTACTATATTACACGGATTTGGTTGTCTTTTTAGATCACTAAAGTAGCAGACCAAGTTGGTGTTGGTGTACACTTTAACCCTTTTGTTTCTTGGAACAATAAGGTAGCGTTCTTTATTTCTCATTGCAATTTTATTGCACTCATAGCTATTGACACCTGCATGTCGATCATTTATTGTATTTATTCGCATTTATTACCAATATGATTTCATATCGTGCCTTCAACCTACTCCAATTTTGAAAAACATGTGGCAGATGTACAAGTATGGGGTTGTTCATATGGATGACTTAGTTCGAGACATGCTGAGCTGGGAGAGGTTTTACCTTAGTGGTCGCTTGCAAAAACCTGTATGTGTCGGCTCTCAGCTGACGTTGCTATCTTTTGTCATATAACTGTTAAATGCCTCCTGTCTGCAGTTTATTTTAACCAAATTATGTAATCATTAGGCAGCTATTTAATAGAGAATCAAAAATTTCTACTGCTGATGTGTGAAATCTGGGTCCCCTTCTTTATGCTTAATTGAATTGATGGTATTTCAGCACACCTGAATGGTTTTCTGATTTTTCGTTTTCCCTATTTCAGGTGCGTATAATTGTGGACAATAGGGAAATAGGAAATGTCAACTTAGTTAATTTAAGGGCTGCCTCCTCTGCTGCCCTTCTGCTCTTGCCATCAACTTTTACAGAGGTTTGTTTTGTTTCTCATTATTAAGTTGGCTAAAATCATGTTAAACACACCTTCATATTCGTCCTTATGCAGAGGGAACTTTATGCAAAAATATGCAGTCTTTCATACATGGGTGATTTGCGTATGCTTTTTGCAGAGGATAAAAATAAGGTAAGGTTCAGTGGAGCTGAAAGTTAAGATATATGGTACCTCAAAATATATTCATAAAAGTTCCCTTTTGTAACTGTTTTTGAGGTGTGTTCTATTTGTTGCAAAGTATTTTAGGAAATTAATTTGTTTAATTATTTAATTTTGTCGAGAGTTTTTTCTTGTTTCGTGTCTGCCTCAGGTGAAAAAGATAGTAGAGGGCCAATTTGAATTGTTCAGAAATATGTATAAGCCTTTGGTGGAAGAGTATGCAACTAAGCAAATCTTGAGACTCTCCTCATGTGGCGATCATCAAATGAACATATCCCAGGTTTTCTTGAAGCCTTAAAATCTCTATAATTGTTCTGAAACAAAGTTAAATCAGTAGAGTGAATGCTCAGGATTGTAGTTTATTTGCAAAGCCAAATGGGCATTAAAAAGTCGTATACTTTTATATTATGAATGCCAGGATTGTAGCTTATCTGCAACGTCATCCATTGTTTCTTCCCTTCCCGAGTCCGTCAGAAGCCAAATGGGAATGGGGATAGCTGAGATGCAAGCAGGTAATTGTATTTCTGTAAGATATTTTTTCAAATAATGATACGACACTTTATTTCAAAAGTGTCCTAAAAAACTTGTTAGGATACCCAAATACATTCTATTAACTTATTGTAACACCTTTACATTAGGTCCTATAAACTTAAGTCTATTGGGACATTCAAACATATTTGGCGTCCTATAAAACTGAATTTGTTGTAGTATTAAGTGTTAACAGAAACAGCTCCAATCTGCCATACGGGGGTTTATGATTTAACACACCTAATCATTTCGATGCTTGCAGGTCACAGTAGCATTGAGATCACTATCGGCTTAAGGGAGCAGGCTGCTGCTCGCATGCAAAAGGTTTTGAGGCGTAGAGTTATGATTTCAAGTGCAAGACAAGCAGTGGCTGGTTTCATAACTGTTGGAGCTGTTCACGGAATTAGATATCTTGGTAAAAAGATGACAAAGGCATGGAAATCTTCGACATAGTAAGTTACTGTAGTGATACAAAGTTTTCTGACTGTTAATAGCAAATTAGGCCCTACTTCTTAAATATAAAAATTATATTACTTTAGTAATGCAGTGTTCTGTTAGTATGGTTGGAGAAATACGACACGGAAAGCGTTGGATGATGTCTCGTATTTGTTAGGGTGCGTTTGGTATGCAAATAGAACTAAACATGATTGAGAAAGGGACCGGATAGGCGAAAGTGAGGTAGGCGAGTGAAGGCATTGTGGAAGAGTTTAATATTTTAATCTGACAAGGGTAGTTTGGTAATTTACTTATCTTTGCCCATCTCCCTGATTTTTTCGGCTATTTTGGTCGGATATTTTTGTCCCACTTAGTACAGTTCTGTCTCAATCTAATTGTGGCACCAAACGTGGGACAATAAGTTTATGTTCTGTCATGTCATGCCCTGTACCCCGTACCAAATACACCAATGACCAATAACTTAGGAGCCGTTTACTAACCCTTACCCGGTAAGCACTTACTGGGTCATTTACCTTACTGGATGAACATGGCAAGGGCCAAGAATCTTACCCGGTAAGTGAGGGTGACAGGGCAAGTGCTTACCGGGTAAATTGTTGCATACGAGACAGTTTTGATGGACTACAAACTTACTCGGTAAAGTAAGTTAGAGGATTGACTCTTAGTGCTTACCGGGCAAGAGTTTGGGTAAACGGGCCTTAGCAATCCATTTACTTTACTACCACAATATCTCCCATTATTGCCTGCATAGAGGAACAAGATTTAGGAAATTTACCATACACTAAGTTTGTAGTTCTTTCTCATGATATGCTCACCCAATAGTTTCCAGAGCTCGGTATTTCTAGTCCTCGTGTAAATATACCAGTAAGTGTTCATAGTAAACACATGGTAAATAACTTTATCCTTATAGAGTGACCTTTTAGACTCAATATTTCGTTGTAACGCTTCCATTACATTCGAAATTGCCTCTTTTAGCAAGTTCTCAGCGGGTTTCGATAGAGTTTCAGCCTTTCATATCTGTTCGGTTCTAAGTACCTGAGTCATTGGTTCACTATAGTTATCAGTGGTTAGGTACTTGAGGTAGTTAATGGTGTAAATTGTAATGGACCAACTTTTGCAGGTAATCGGGGTTCAGTCTCATTAGCGCTTTCACAACTCTCTTATACCGCACCAGTAGTTGAAAGAATCCGTGAAATACGTCAACCATCATAGCAAAAAAGACGGTTTCCGTGACTCTAAAGCATATGGAAAAGATGAGCGTGATCGGTCCAAAGCACTACAACAAAATAGGCTTTACAGGACGTCAAAGATGTCTAACTGTCTTAATAGATTACTTTATAGGATTTTTAGGACCGGCATGGGATCATGTGAGAAGTGCCATTTTTGGTGAGAAGTGCTTTTAAACCGTTGATCACTTTTAATCAAATACCCTCCTATGAATTGCGGCTTAAAAGGGAATTGATCTGGTGCATCTCATCCTAATGTTCGTCCATTTCTCATCCAAAGGTTGATAGCCACTTCTCACGCTTCTCACCAAATTTGACATTTCTCACCGGAACCCAACCCTTATAGGACCAACCAAGCGTCCTATAGAAAAGTGTTACATTAGGATGTTTGGACGAATTTGGGCATCCTAATAAGTTTTTTAGACACTTGTTTCTATAAGACCTTTTTTTAATAATGTCTTATAAAAAAGACTTATTTGACGCTTTATTTCAGAATTCTCTTAAATACTTGTTAGGATGCTGAAACGTTCTATAACTTATTGTAACACATTTATTTATATAGGACGTATAACAGAAACCTAGGTCCTATCAAGCTGATTGTGTTGTAGTGAAGAGTCACCTTGACAAGCCATCGATACATATATCCATGCAGTCATGCACAACAAACTAGCCATGTGAACACAACCCGAAAACCCGTCCGAACCCACCTTACCCAAAATTTCCCTGAACCCGAACGACCCACCACCCGAAAGTTAAATGTTCGTCCCATGTGAACCTAACCCAAAAATTGACCGGGTTTCATATCTCCCCACCCGAACACGCCTGATTCTCCCCCTACTTTCATCAATTGTTTTCATATCTATTTGGATTTATCTTCTTGCAGGTACCACGAACAAGTTCGACCTATAATGGGAAGTATAAAAAACATATGAAGCGAAACGACAATTATACAACTATTAACAGGATGAAGAGATTAAAACAAACAAGAAGTATAGCTTAGACAAGAAAATTTTGTTTAAAATATTTAGTACTTTTGTTAACGGTATTCTCATACATTATTCATGCAATGCATATGATTACCTTAATGCACTTATATGTAATTCTAATCATTTGGTTAGAGCAGGACCAAGAATTGTTTTCAAGAGATGGCACCATTTGATTATAACAAACAAATATATGTATATTTTTTTTCATAAAATCATCATTGGTTTGTGGTTAGTTCATTACTTTTCATAAGTGATTTTCTGTGTTCAAGTCTTTTACTGCAATTTTCCCTCAAAAACATAATAAATATGAAACTAAAAGGTAAAAACTAAGAAAATGATGTCAACGGATTTGAACTCGAGTCTAGGGTGGAAGAATAGCCTTGCAAACCAACTCTATCAGGGGAAACTTGTGTTCTCATTGTAGTTTCAACATATATATGGTGACACACAACAAATTGATACGGTGGCCCCACCGACCCTATAATTTTTTACATTAAGACGAAAGAACAAAGTGGTGGTCCGTGCCACGGTATCTAATACAATGGGTCCGTCCATGCATTTGGTACATATTTTGAGGTGTTAAATTTATATTTGTTTTACGATTAAATAATAAGTCATCACGAAAATATAGCTTAGGCACATATCTCAATCTATCTAAGGGGAGCCTAATTAGGTAGCATTTGGTTTGTAGACTATACTGGACAGGACAAATGTCTGTCTGATGTTTGGTACAACTAGGATAGAATAAGACAGAACTAGACAAGTTGCCCCTAAAAGTTGTTTGATGATTTATATCATATAATAGTTATAAAGAACACAAATAAAATATATATTTAAACAATTTAATTTATGAGCATTTTTAGTTTCTTACACAATTTTCACATACATTCATACATATATACATAATGAAATTTGATTATTCCTCAAATTTTGAGGTGACATTGTTAGATTTGAATATTCTCAAACATTACATTGTGGTTGTTTAAGTCATCACACATTGATTATGAAATGTTAGATTTTAGAATGAGGATCACTATAACAAATGAGGACTTTGAAAATTAAAGGTTTAATTGGCTAAAAATGTCTTTTGACCGACGCTTAAATAGGGAAATTTTGAAATCTAGTGAATTTGGTAATCCCTTGCGGGTTCATGAGAAGATGATTTTTTTATTAAAGATGTCAGTATGTATTGACAAGAGGAGATGATGCTTATTTGTAAAAACTCATAGGGTAGGATAATTTTAGCCCATCGTTTTTTGAAAAATTAATAATGTCAGACTTTGAAAACAATAATAGTGATATGGTTGGAAGATATGTCGTTTGAGTTATAAATAACATAATAACTATTATCGATGCATGTCAAACTTTTTGTAATAACAAATAAATATTAATATATGCAGATTAATCAGTTATGAAAATACATTCGTTGTTTTAAACTGTGTTTCATTAATTATTATCGAATCAATTACATTTTATCTTTAACTCAAGTAATGCTTAAAAATTAAAATAATTATCAGGCCAAGAGTACCGCTGCGGGCTTGAGGTCGGGCTCGGGCTCGGGCTCCGCAAGGCTGTGGTACGCCCCTTGCGGGCTTGAGGCTCGGGCTCGGGTAGCGGGTTTGAAAACCCGAGAAACCCGAGTGTTATTTGTTTTTTTTTAATTTTTTTATAAATAAATTAAAAATAAAGCCGTTGCAACGGCTACTTTTATAAAAAAAATCCAATTTAATCCCACTATATATATTAATCCAAACCTCTTTATTTTTTTACACCAAAATCTCTCAAATTCTCTCAAATTTCATCATGAATCCAAACAAAACACCTACATCCCGTCGTAACCGACCGGATACACCACAACCGCAAGAAGACCCGGAGCTTGGTTTCCAAGCGTTTACACAACAAGGTTATCATCCGCAATTTTCGCAACAATATCCGCCACAATTTTCGCAACAATTTCACCAACAATTTCCTTACCAATTTACACGTCCCGGTTTGATTGAACAAGGTTTTACTCCGGCCAACTACAATCTTCCTTCACCCGCAATCAATCTCGCCGACGACATTGTTCCGGAAACCCAACATTCTAGCCCGCCCACACCACAATCCATCTACACACAACCATCAAACCCGGAACCATCAAACCCGAGACCAACGAGAAAAGGAAAAAACAAACAATATGAAAATAGAGCCCCCAAACAGATGTGGAGTAAAGAGGAGGAACTCGCGTTAGTGTCGGCGTGGGTTGACGTTTCGGAGGACCCCGTTATCGGTAACGCACAAACCGGTGGTAATATTTTTATTGTTATTATTATTATTATTGTTATTATTATTATTATTAATATTATTAATATTATTAATATTATTATTATTCTTGTTAATATTCTTATACTTGAATTTACATAAATGTAGAAAGTTTTTGGACCCGAATCGGGCAAGTGTTCTTTAGTTTGATGGGTCGCGCCAATTATAGAACAACTCATCAACTCAACACCAAGTTCAACGACCTCAATAAAAAAATAAATTCTTTTGGCGGCATCTACAACAACTTGCTCACTAATAGAGGGAGTGGAATGAGTGAGGCCGACATTTCACGAACGGCACACGAACGGTACCGAGCACAACTTGGGTTTGCTTTCACTCACGAACAAGCTTGGGAAGTCCTCAAAAAATGTCCAAAATGGGGAGCCGTTCCAACGATGACGGCAACTTCATCGCGGGGTTCAAAACGTACCAACCCTTCCAATGATGACGATGACGACAACTTCATCGATCAACTTCAACGACCCATCGGGAGAAACAAGGCAAAAAAAACATCAACGAGTAATACGGGCGGGTCGAATACGAACGAAAGTGTTACTCAGTTGTTCACGACGTTCAACGAGAAGATTGATGATACAATGTCTTACAAAATGAAAAAACTCGAACTCGAACGAGAAAAGTTGGAACACGAACGAGAAATCGAACGAGCAAAACGATTTGATAAAGACTTCGAGTTTTTCATAACCCTGCATGATCACCTTTCGGGCCTCGCTTTGATGGCTACGGTAGCGAGAAAAGAGCAAATTAAAAAATATCATAATTGGTAGTGTTTTGTATTTTGTAATTTTTATTTTTAATGAATGATATGAATTTTTATTTTTATTATTTATCTTATTTTTATTTATTAAAAAATATATAAATATTTTTATGTTGTTAAATAATTAAATGTATAAATAAAAGAATTAAAAAAAAATGAGGTGACAAGAGGGCTTGAGGGCTTGCGCTACGGGTCTTTAAGGCTTGAGGAATTGAGGAGAGGGTTAGGAAAAAAGCTGATGTGACGCTGATGTGGCATTGAGGGTTTGAGGGCTTGCGCTAAACATGGCCTCATGGTTATATATTAAATCAAAATCAATATTTATAAAAGATGATATAAAAATCATTGATAGTTTCTTTTGGGAAGAATCTTGAATGTAGATGTTGGGCAGAGGAGTCCCATCAGCTTTCAACATGCAATGTGTCCTCAAACCCAAACAATCCCTCCTTTTCCCTAACTATCATTGCCCTTTACCATATCTCCAACTTTTTCTTTTCCAAAATGTTTTCTTTTTAAATTCAATTAACAAGTTTTAAATACTTATTTTCTTTTTTATTCACGTATTTTTAGTAATTAATTTAATTAAAACATTTAAATAACCTCGACCAAATTCAAACCTTTTAAACGAGTTCAATTACATGATATGTTGATCCGGTCTTCGCAATTTGCATTACCGATTCAACAGGATATAAAGTGATTTTCTATAAGCGTTGTCCATTCTATGTTAATTGTCGATTCATTTTAATTTTAAATATCAGAAATCAAATCATAATGAGTATAACCTACACCTATAAAGTCCGGTGGTATATAAATTACAATATATGATCAAGTTGAGAACGTTCTATTCTATATAATAAAAATACAAAAACTTTATAGAGCCCGGGTAGTTTCGACCACCCTACTCTCTCATTTGATTTCATCCCTCTAACCACGTACTTGTCAAAACAATTTCCTTGGCAGAGTGAACAAATCAACAACGTTTTGCTAACCCGTTGTCGGTTGTGTGGATCAATGTAGAGGAGTAACATAGACATGTATACTAACATTAATGAACAAGAGAGTAAATACAGATTTGAAATCTAAAGTTCACAACATAACATTTCGAGTTTTCCAGTTATGCACGAGTTATGGATTCTATAATTTGATGTCATAAAATCTGAAGTTCACAACACTAAAGTTAATTATAAATACAAGGAACATTTAGGGGTCAGGGACGGATTGACAAGAGTAGGGGTCTAAGCCCCTAAGGGTGCGTTTGGTACGGTGGACAAGGTGGAACAGAACATAACACATTTGTCCCATGTTTGGTGTGACCATTTGTGGAATAAGATGGAACTAACTTGGACAACCATGGGACACTCGTGTCCCCTCCTTACCCCTGGAACTAAGTGGAACAAGAACTTTATGACCATTATACCCTCACTCACGTCTTTCTTTCAGCCACATCTTCTTCACTCTCTTTCACGCCTCTCCTGAAAATCCAAATCTTCTTCGCCATGCTCTCATCAAAATCGATCATGGATGCTCTCATCTTCTTCGCCTCTTTCACCTTCTAGAACCTAAATCTGGAATCGAACTCCTAGATATTTGATCGCTGCTTGTTTCCCGACCCTTCTTCGCATCTCCTATAAAGTTCGAAATCGACTCTCTTCTATAGGTAATCGACTCTCTTCAATCAGGTAATCGACTATCTTCTACAAAATTCGAAGTGAGTCGATTTTGTTGCTGATTTTGTTGTTGGGTCTTGATATTTTTTTGCTTCCTGATTTCTCGATTTGAACCTGTAGCTAGGTGATTTTCTATGATTTTGTGATTTTGTGATTCTTGATAAATTGATGGGTGATTCTCTATGATTTTGTGATTCTTGCAACCTACCATCTACGATTTTGTGATTTTGTGATTCTTGGTAAATTGCTGTGATTTTGGACTTAAACTTGTAACTTGTAACCTGCCATCTTGATAAATTGTTGGGTCTTGATAAATTGATGTGATTTTGTGATTCTTGTTGCAATAAATAATTATTTGTTTGTGATTCTCTATGATTTTGGTCCAACTCATGGTCATTATTTGGTAAAAAAAACAATAAGCAAATCACTAGGGGTAAATTGGTCATTTAACCGGTCCTGTTCTGTCATATTTATGTTTTACCAAACACTGAACAATTGTCCTGTTCTGTTCTGTGTTGTCATGTCCCGTCCCGTCCTATCTTGTCCGCGTACCAAACGCACCCTAACAGATGATGGCCAACAATTAAAAAATAATAATAATTTTACTTGCATTTCTCGAAAATAGAGCCTAGACCCCTAACAAATTAAAGTGAAAGCCCCAACTCAGTCCACAAAATAAAAACTTAGGGGTTGTTTGGCACGCACCGAATGGTTTAATGCAGAATGGTAAGTGGTTAGGATGGTTAAGAGGTTATGTATGATATAGTGGAGAATGAATTATGGTTGTCTAGTAACTGGACAGTCTGAATGATAACAAATTACCATTTTACCCCTCTGTATGATTTGGTTCTGAATGAAATACAAGTTTTTGATAAATATCTAAATAAAACAATTACTTTACAAACAAACAACCGTACTTGGTTTTATTTGATTAAACTGAACCAAAATACCTTGCTCTTTACTCTTTATATTAGTGGTGGTCAAATTTCGGTTTCGGGCCGGGTCGGGTCGGGCCGAGGGAAAAACCGGTCCCAAACAGTGAAAGCAAAAACCGGTTCTTCCGAAAACCGGGTCGGGTCGGGCCGGGTTTAACCCGAAAACCCCTTACCCGTTTAATTGTATATAAAACCGGTTTCTATAAAACCGGGCCAGGACCGGGCCCAAAACCGGTTCTTGATCGGGCCGGGGAATTTTTTTTTACTTTCTTTGTATAATTAATTAATTAGTAAACTTTAAAAAGTAAAAAATTGGATTGGATCACTAAAATACAATTTAAAAATACGTTTTATTTATAATATATATCACTAAAATACACTTTTTACGTTTTATAATTTATATATAATTTTAAGTTACAAACTTACAAGATACATTGTTACAATACATAAATTCTAAACACCCGAAGGTCCCGCTCCCGAACTCCCACCCCCATCACCCCATCCGTATGGATTGTAATTGAATGGATTGTATGGAGCGTAGTATGGATTCTGATCTGGATTGTAGTCTTCAAGAGTACAAGTTGAAATGCTCCCAAACCGGTGCTTTTCGTCCATGCTCGGCAAGAACGGTGTAATTTTGTTCGGCCATTTTTTTGAGAGTTGAGACTAGAGAATTGTATGTGTTTTTTTGCGAGAAACGAATATAGCGAGAGCCGAGAAATGAGAATTGTATGCGTTTTTTGCGAGAAACGAATATAGCGAGAGCCGAGAAATGAGAATTGTAAGCGTTTTTTGCGTTTTGTAAGCAATTGTAAGTGGTGAATCACTCCATAACACCCCTAGTATTTATATGGGGTTGGAGGGGGTATTTTGAGCCAAAATAACGGTCACAATGGACTTCCAACGGCTAGAAAACGACTCTTTTTTTGAAAAAAATTCGGGCCGGGCCGGGTCGGGCCGAGAAAATCCCTAAATACACGAACCGGTCCCGGCTCTCGGGCTTGAAACCGGTTCTTGACCGGGCCGGGCCAGAACCGGTTCTTGGTCGGTTTCGAGTCGGGTTGGCCTGTCGGGTCGGGTCGGGTCGGGTCGATTTGACCATCTCTACTTTATATGTATATACAATACATGCAATGTTAAAACTTCAAACATAAAAAAAACTTGTTTTAAATATACATTAAAATAATAATCAATGACGAGCAAAATCCTTAGAGGAAACCATCAAAACATGCATAAGGTTGCTAATGGTGTTGGAAAGAAAGTTGGCCTTCCATCATGGAACACCAAGGTCTTGACATTACATGTTCTTGCATTCCCCTTTCCATCTTATTTGCTACCACAAATCTTCCTATGATCAAATCATAATGAAAAAGGATTAATGAAAATTGCTTCAAGCTAATTTGGTAACATAAATGATATAAACAACCCAAAGTGTGATCTTGAACATAACTGCAAGGTGTTTATATATTGTTATTGTTCTATTAACAACCATCAACTCCAATTTCATAACCACAAAATGGACAAAAGACAACTGAGAAGTCTCAGTTACCACTAGACTAATTTAGTTCCATCCCAAATTTTCTCTTCCCACCCAAACCCAGTTTATTGCAGCTTTCCTTCTTCCATTATCTACATGATTCTGCACCTATGTCTTCCTAGAATCACCCTCCCTCTCTTCCTTTTGATAGTTTGCAAGTCAGAATTTCTAAATTACAAACCTAATGTGATAGGGACTAATGGATATTAACATCAACTTGGTGGATTATGATAAATATGATCCACAGGTTTTCAACAGGTTGCTCAAATACAACTGCTGAGTGAGTCAGGTATGCCCTCCACATTATGGATAGACAACCGATTGTGGACCGGTTGGGGTTGCCGGTATCAACCTTTTTGTACAAAAAGGTTGCTCAAATACACATTAGTTATCCACAGGCTTGAAACATCAACTAATCATAATTTTAAGTTTGAAACATCTCATAATCTTATGTGCAAAACTGATATACATAAGATACCCCAGAGGCAAGAGCATATGCATAATACTAATCAATGTATCATACAGGAAATGTAACAGTTTTATTGATCTCTCTACTCGTACCCACAAGAAGACAACGATTCGATTGCGGTAGGCATTAACAACAAGTTTTATTGTTATTTGTATAGTACGATATTTTCTTTTTGTAGGAAACCATAAAAATTAAATATCAAAACACAATAGAAACCCTAAAATCAAACACAGATGTGTTCTAGCATGTCTAGAATAGCAATACAGGGAAGAAGGAATCAAAAAATCAAAACAAAACAAAAAACAAAAAATCAATGTCTAGAGTAGTTACCTGTTGGATCGACGATGGGTTTCCAACAGGTGGTGCGGCGTGTTAGGGAAAAATTTATCGTGCCAAAGAAAATACGAGAAGCTCACAAATGATTTCTAAGGTCCCAAAACGAGTAGAAATCCAAATGCACAATAAACCCAACAACAAATACGGATAACAATGATCTAGATGTTTACACAATATATTCTCGAATGTAGAAAATTAAACCCACACGAAATATATATATATATATATATATATATATATATAAACAGATAAAAACGATGGAAACGTTAGTATCTATAAATATATATATAGCAAGATATATATATAAGTGTATATATATCGACGAGATATATATATATATATATAATAACGATATATATATGTGTGTGTATGGCAACTAAACACAACCAAATTAACACCGGGATTTAACGTGGTTCCACTATCGCTGTGATAGTGTACGTCCACTGAAGAGAGAGAGAGAGCAAGCGTTTATTACCAACCAAGGAGATTATAAATGCTTAACAAGGATCTTAAGATCCACGATCAACTAACAAATCTTCTCGAACACCACCGAATATCAAGAACACTCTCAACCTCACATAAACTCTAGATACCAAAAATAATTTAGGGAGAGTGTTTGGTGGTGGTTTGTTGTGGGAAGGAGAAGAGCACAAGAAGAGGAAGAATTGGGTGATTAAATGAAGGTGATGGCATGGGTATTTGTATTTATAGGAGGTGATTGAGTAGTGACCAAGCATAAGGGCATTTAGGTAATTTCACTTTTGCTCCTTTTATCTCACGTGTAGCATCTCCATATAATATATATATATATATATATATATATATTCTAACACTCCACCATGATGCACGTGATCCTTGATAGCGAAGCTCCCAATCCAACTAATACGAGTCTTCCCAATGGTTGATCTTAGCAAGATAACAAAGTAAACTGGCATGAGGTAGAAAAATGCATTCCAACCGTGACGAGCTTCGGCATGGCCATCACCCGTCAAAGTCACAAGCAAACAAATAACCTAAAATGCACAATCCACTGAACAAGGTAGAGCATAAGTAAAGCTCTAAGCACTTAACAAAGTAATTCCTTCAAAGATGTCATTTTGTCATCTGTGGTAATATCTTCTCTCTCTCGCAAAGTGCCCAACGGCACTAACACAAACGGAGCTGAATCAAGTTTGAGCAATGCCCAAACTTGGCTGGCGGTAGTGACTTAGTGAACATATCAGCAGCATTGTCGTCTGTCAGGACTTTCTTCAAATAGACGACCTTCGCTTCATGTAGTCTAACAAGATATGCATCATGCACATTTATGTGCTTTGTCCAGGAGCTGAAAGCCAAATTAGTTGCCAAATGGATGACACTCTGATTATCACATAGAATGTGTACGGAAGGTTGCTCGAAGCCCAAGTCATTTATCAGTTCTTTCAAATAGACTGCTTCCTTTGCAGATTCAACCGCCGCAACGAGTTCAGCTTATGTGGTCGACAATGCAACAATAGACTGTAACCGTGATCTCCAACTGATGGTTGTTCCACCCAAGGTAAATACATAACCGGATGTGGATCTCCGACCAACTCGATCACCTGCATAGTCAGAATCACAATATCCAACAATTTCACAGTTATTGTGCAAACCAAATATAAGACCATTCTTCTCGGTTCCCTTCAAATATCGGAATGCCGTTTTAACGGATGCCCAATGTGATCGGCCCTGATTCGCGAGAAACCGACTCACCACTTCGACACAATGTGCGAGATCGGGACGGGTACACACATAGCATACATGAGACTCCTGACTGCACTAGCATATGGAACCTTTGACATTTCGGCCTTCTCCTTGTCGTCCTTCGGACAATCTTCACTCGTAATCTTGATGTGCTTCGGTAGCGGTGTACTAGACGTCTTGGCACCATCAAGATTGAACCGCTTCAGAATTTTCTGAATATACGCTTGTTGTGTCAACCTGAGTGTCCGGGACTTTTTGTCCCGCACGATTTCCAAGCCCAAAATCTTATGCCCCGCGCCAAGATCCTTCATTTCAAATTCTGACTTCAACTTATCTTTCAGACGTTCGATCTCTGACCGGTCCTTGCAGGCAATAGGCATGTCATCTACATAAAAAGGTAAGTAAGTGAAAATACCACCGCTTTGTCTATCATAGACACAAGCATCCTTTTCACTGCGCTCAAATCCCAATGTGAGCATAAACGTATCGAACTTCTTATACCACTGACGAGGCGACTGTTTAAGTCCATAAAGGGACTTATGGAGCTTACATACGTATTCTGGTTTGCTGTCAGAAACGAAACCATCGGGTTGCTTCATATAGATAGTTTCCTCCAAGTCTCCGTGTAGGAAGGTGGTCTTAACATCTAGTTGTTCTAGCTCCAAATCGTGAATAGCCACGATCGCTAAAAGAACACGAATAGATGTATGTCTAACAACGGGAGCAAAAATATCGTCATACTCGATACCTTTCCGTTGTGCAAAGCCTTTAGCAACGAGACGAGCCTTGTACCGATTGTCATCTTTGACTTTGAAAACCCACTTGCAACCAATAGCACGGCTGCCCTTCGGCAACGGACATAAGTCCCAAGTGTTGTTCTTCGAAAGAGCTTCCATCTCTTCTTGCATGGCACCAAGCCATTTCGAACTGTGGGTTGAGGCCAACGCCTCCTTTACATCAAGCGGCTCTTCTTGCCCTACATGCAAGGCAAACTCCAGCTGATCTGTAAAACTCATGTTAGCAAAATCCCAATCTCCATACATGTTAGGCGGACGAATCGTCCTTTGACTACGCCTGGTTGGTTCAATAACTGGGATTGTATCGCCGTGGTCTCCACCATCATTCAGAATCTCTTCTTCATAATCACTAGTAGAAGTCACTGACGGAATGACTTCTTCAACAGTGTCGGGTGATTCTGGCACAATATCAGGAACGGATGAACTTGGAATATTAGGACTGACTACTGGCTCCACATCATCAGCGGTAGGAGCAACAGTAGTGACGACTTCCGGATTTTGAGAGGACCGAGGATCCTGTGACTTTAACAGGACCGATTTATCAAACGTGACGTGTCGAGAATGAATCACCTTACGAGTCAAGGGGTTCCAGATTTGGTAACCCTTGATACCATCTGTATAGCCGAGCAAGAATCCTTTGGTGGCTTTAGGATCCAACTTGTCCTGGCCTGAAACATGAACGTAAACAGGACAACCAAATACATGTATGTATTTCAAACAGATGTTTCTTTTACCTCTCCAAACCTCTTCCGGAATCTTTCCCCCGATGGCCGAACAAGGTAACCTATTAACAATGTGCACTGCAGTGTAAAGTGCTTTGGCCCAGAAAATTTTGGGGAACTCCGATGTCGACAACATACATCGGACCTTTTCAAGCAAAGTCCTATTCATCCGTTCGGCTACCCCCATTAGATTGAGGATCGCCCGGAGTGGTGTAGTGACACTGGATGCCTTTACACGAACAAAAGTCCTTGAGGTTACCACTAGTAAACTCTCCACCGTTGTCAGATCTAAGCACTTTCAACTTCTTGCCAGTCTCGGCCTCTACTCGTGCCAACCAAGTCTTGAACGTATCGAAGACATCTGACTTGAACTTTAATACATACACCCAAAGATTATGTGAGAAATCATCAATAAACGAAACAAAATATTTACCTCCACTGAGGGACGGAGTACTGAATGGTCCCCAAACGTCTGTATGAACATAATCGAGGATTCCTTTAGTGTTGTGTTTTCCAACACCAAAAGAAACACACGTCTGCTTTCCTTTGACACATCCCGAACAAAACTCCAGGCTAGCAGGTACAGAGACTTTGATGAGCTTTTGCTTACGAAAAATCTCCAAGTTCTTCTCGGATGCGTGACCTAAACGAAGATGCCATAAGCGAGCATCACCAAGATTCTGAGAAATATCGGCCACACACGATTCAGAAGAAATAGTCTCGCCAATTAAATGGAAAAGATTATTTTCCGCCCGTTCGCCTTTCATTACAATGATACTCCCTCTGGAGATGCGTAATCTCCCGTCATCGATTCGAATCTTGTAGCCCAATTTAGACAGTTGTCCAACAGAGATCAAGGAACGAGTCATGGATGGAACAAATTTGACATTATTCAATGTCCGAATACATCCATCGAACATCTTGATCCGCACGGTACCGATACCCTGAGTGACACACGAAGTACTGTTTCCCATATAAATACTATTACCTTCAACTTTTTCGAAGGTAGAGAAACAGTCCCGGAATGATGTCATGTGGCAAGATGCCCCGATATCTAACACCCATCGCCTGTCACCTTGCGGTGGTGCAACTGTGGCAGAGAAGCCATCTTGCTCCTTTTCGGCTGCAACGGCTGAGGTGTCCGCGTTCTCTTTGGTTTTAAGACTCGGACAGTCCTTAACCCAATGACCTGGCTTGTGGAAATAATTACAGTTGCCACGCGCCTTTGATTTCCCCCAAAAACCAGGTCGGCGAGATGGAGAGCGCCCACGGTTTCTTCCTCTTGAAGAATGTTGATCGTCTCGGCATTTGTCAGCAAATAGGCCTTGACTGTAATTATTCTCTCTGTGATTGTTACCGATTCGCATCTGAATTTGCTGATCTTCAGAAATCATTCATGTTTTCACATCAGACAAAGAAAGAGTTTATCTTCCATAAATAAAACTGTTAGTGAATTGAGAATATTTCTCGGGAAGTGAATACCACAGGATCATAGCAAGTGCTTCTTCGTCTTTTGCAAGAAGCGCATATGTTGCCTTCAACTTCATGATGATATCTTCGAATTCGGTCATGTGCGCCTTAATTGTTGTGCCTTCCTTCATTTTGAAGAAGAGACACGACCGCATCAGTAACAATCTGTTGGTCAAAGTTTTCTTGAGATATAAATTCTCAAGTTTGCTCCAAATACCTGCAGCTGTCTTTTCAGACACAATCTCAGATATAACATTATCTCCCATAGCCATCTGCAAAGTAGTAAATGCTCATGCTTCCATATCTTTAGCCTTAAGGTCAGACATATTAGGGTATAACTCGTCTTTAGCAAATATTATGGGATGGACTCCATTTTTTCTAAGTGTCGCGGATGTTTTGAACTGCCATTTACCAAAGTCACCGTCCCCATTCCAAGTCTGTATACGAATCCCAGCCCCGGACAAATTAAAGGTTCCTTCTTGGTACGGTTTTTGGGACTGGTTAGAGGGACCGACTCCAAATGGGTTTTCTACTTCAGCCATAGAGAAAACGAAATGTGTAAACTGTTTATGTATATACTTTTTACACAAACCCAAATCTAGATCCGAAGCTTTGATACCAATTGTTGGGAAACATTTATCGTGCCAAATAAAATACGAGAAGCTCACGAATGATTTCTAAGGTCCCAAAACGAGTAGAAATCCAAATGCACAATAAACCCAACAAAAATGCTGATAACAATGATCTAGATGTTTACACAATATATTCTCGAACGTAGAAAATTAAACCCATGCGAAATATATATATAAACAGATAAAAACGATGGAAACGTTAGTATCTATAAATATATATATAGAAAGATATATATAAGTGTATATATATCGACGATATATATATATATATATATATATATATATATATATATATAATAACGATATATATGTATGGCAAGTAAAACACAACCAAATTAACACGGGGATTTAATGTGGTTCTACTATCGTTGTGATAGTGTACGTCCACCGAATAGAGAGAACAAGTGTTTATTACCAACCAAGGAGATTACAAGTGCTTAACAAGGATCTTAAGATCCACAATCAACTAACAAATATAATAACGATATATATGTATGGCAAGTAAAACACAACCAAATTAACACAGGGATTTAATGTGGTTCTACTATCGTTGTGACAGTGTACGTCCACCGAAGAGAGAGAACAAGTGTTTATTACCAACCAAGGAGATTACAAGTGCTTAACAAGGATCTTAAGATCCACAATCAACTAACAAATCTTATCGAACACCATCGAATATCAAGAACACTCTCAACCTCACATAAACTCTAGATACCAAAAATAATTTAGGGAGAGTGTTTGGTGGTGGTTTGTTGCCGGCAGGAGAAGAGCATAAGAAGAGGAAGAATGGGGTGATTAAATGAAGGTGATGGCATGGGTATTTATAGGAGGTGATTGAGTAGTGACCAAGCATAAGGGCATTTAGGTGATTTCACTTTTGCTCCTTTTATCTCACGTGTAGCATCTCCATATAATATATATTTAATATATATATATATATATTATAACACGGCGGTGGGTTTCCTCTCGATTTTGCACGGTGTGTGGTGGTTTTCTAACAGTCGATTGAGAGAAAGGAGAGAAAAGAGACAGAACGATAGAATCGAGAGAAGGAAAGACGCGAGGGCAACATGGGAAAGATGGGGATCTGAATCGTATAGGGGGAGTATGGGTGAAGGTGCGATTCAGGGGATAATGAAGCATTCAGAGTTTTTCAGAAATCCTGCCCAACAAGAATATGCCTGAACGAATCAGACGGTTAGCTCTTAATAGCATGATTTAAAGGTAAACAAACACACCCTTAGGCTATTCTAATTCCATACTAATCGATGTTCAGCTCTATCTCTGCAATGCAACAACATGAACATCATGCCTAAGTCCTCAATCTCACATTCACATACGAATATGAATAGAAGGCAAAAGCTGAAAATAGAACCTGCTCAAGCTCAAGCTGTAACAACCCACTCCAAAACGTGTCAAAAATAGGACATTTGAATATAATAAATAGCCAAAACATGGCCCACGATTCACACCATCAAAATTCAAAACTTGGGTTTGCGGAATAACCCTAATTACAGCTGAGAGTATCTAAATACTGAAATGTAAAAGGATGGTCCACTAGTATCAACCACGCCCGATCTCATGCCTTCTCCTTTCCACTAGAGGAGCTGCCCCTAATCTGCTTACCTGAAAAGGATTTCAGTTTAAAAAAAAATGCGAGGGTTAGACCACAAGGTCTAGTGAGAACCCTCAGATTCATCCACACCACATATAGCATTTATAAGAGTTGCGAAACATAAATCAATAGACAGTTTGGCAAGTAACATATGGGACACCCCCCCCCCCCCCCCATAAGCACCACACTATGACATATGGGACACACCCCCCATAAGCGCCATACCATAACATATGGGACACACCCCCCATAAGCATCACACATATCGTATGGGACACACCCCCCATAAACTTTACACATATCGTATAGGACACACCCCCCATATAGATCACGCCATGCATAAGTAATTTATATGCAACGTACATTAAGTAAACACGTATGTACGAGTAAATGAACAAGTACCATCAAGCTTTAGTTAGAAAAACTCACATGTTACGCTTACGTTCCTTTCCTACTCTTGTTATGCACTTCCAAACGATCTACCTGGGCGAAAGGATAAACTCATAAGCTGATTACCTCAACTTACCGGACAACACAATCTTCCCGGACAACACCCTATCCGGACAACACTCATATACGGACAACAACTTATTCGGACAACACTCCTATCCGGACAACACCCTATCCGGACACACACACACGATTATCGGATACTTACCCGGAAACCTTCAACTGATCGAAGTGTCCAGACGTCCAGGAAACAATCCGGACGCCCATCTGATCCTTAATTGGGCCGAGAAATCACGGATACGACCGAGATCTCACAGATAACGATTAGCAACCACCCCAAGGTCATTAAACTCAACAATTACTGAAATCTTAACAGTAATAACACAGTAAAATACCCAATTTCTCCCATTAAGCTTCAAACCCAACTTTAACAAAAACCCACATAGATATTCAATCTTTAACAACCAATCCACAGCTGAAAGGTAGAGAAAGGAAATTACCTGATTGGATCTTTGATGAAAACGAATCCCCAACACACCCTTTTTCTTTGATTTCCAAGTTTGATGACTCTTTCTCTCCCAAAATGCCCAAGAACTCTACAACCTCTTTCTCTCCTCTTTTCTCTTCCAAACAGCTGCCAAACTCACGATTTCAGCAGGAGAATGTTTTCTCCTAGGGTTTTGTGCCCTTTAAATACCCTATCCCAATTTTAACAAATGGCCCCTCAACTTCCATAATTAAAAAAATACTTGCACAAGACTTTAAAACTCTTCCAATTTGGACACGGTTACTACAACACTCCCTCCTCAAAAGAATTCCGTCCCCGGAATTCCATTCTTGAAAAGATGAGGGTACTTGGACATTATATCAGATTCCACTTCCCACGTCGCCTCTCGTCCCTTGTGATATCTCCACTGGACTTTAACCAGTTTGACCTCCCTATTCCTTGTTTTCCGAACCTTACTGTCCACAATCTCTATTGGTTCCTCCTCGTACATCAATTTCTCGTCGACACTGATATCTCCTAGCGGAATAACTACATCTGACTCAGCCAAACACTTCTTCAGGTTTGACACATGAAACGTCGGGTGAATTCTGCTTAACTCCTCCGGCAACTCCAACATGTAAGCCACCTCCCCCACACGCTTGGTGATGGCGAAAGGTCCAACATACCTCGGCTTTAGCTTCCCCCTTTTTCCAAATCGGACAACTCTCTTCCACGGAGATACCTTGAGCATCACTTTATCTCCTTCCCTAAACTCAATTGGTTTTCTTCTTTTATTCGCGTACGCTCTTTGACGATCCTGAGCCACCTTCAATCTTTCCCTGATTACACTGATCTTATCGGCAGTTAATTGCACGATTTCCGGTCCTGCCAACTGCTTCTCTCCCACTTCATTCCAACACAACGGCGTCCTACACTTACGCCCATACAACGCTTCAAACGGAGCCGCTTGAAGACTGGCGTGATAGCTGTTGTTATACGAGAACTCGATCAACGATAGGTGGGATTCCCACGAACCCTTGAAATCTATCACACACGCACGCAACATATCCTCCAAGGTCTGGATAGTCCTCTCGCTTTGTCCATCCGTCTGGGGGTGGTAGGCGGTGCTCAAACAGAGCCGCGTGCCTAACTCCCTTTGCAGACTCCTCTAAAACGACGACGTGAAACGACTATCACGGTCGGAGACAATGGACGACGACACCCCATGCCTCGTCATTATCTCGTTGACATACAATCTGGCTAACTTCTCCAACGAGTCGCTCTCCCGAATAGGTAGAAAGTGAGCCGACTTGGTGAGACGGTCAATTATCACCCATATAGCATCATGCCCCTTCGGGGTCCTTGGTAACTTTGTTACAAAGTCCATGGTAATACAGTACCACTTCCATACTGGTATCTCTAAGGGCTGCATTTCTCCATACGGCCTTTGGTGTTCTGCCTTGACCTTCAAACAGGTCACACATCGCTCCACAAAGTACGCGACATCTTTCTTCAACCCCGACCCACCAATATAGTTGCCTCAGGTCTTGGTACATCTTATTCGTCCCCGGGTGGACCGAATATCGCGACTTATGCACTTCTACCAATATTCGTTCACGCAAACCTCCCAACTTTGGAACCCACACCCGGTCCTCAAAACACTTCACCCCATTCTTGCTACACTTTAAGGATGTCACATAGCCGACGATCCTCTCACCTTTCCACTTCCCCTCCACTAGAGCTTCTTCTTGAAACTTCTTGATCTCGTCCAGTAGGTTAGGAACTACTTCTACTCGAAAGGCCACCACTTTCGTTGTTTCTCTCCTTTCTTTTCGACTCAAGGCGTCGGCCACGACGTTCGCTTTACCTGGATGGTAAAGGATCTCGCAATCATAATCACTCAACAACTCCACCCAACGACGCTGTCTCATATTCAGCTCCTTTTGATCAAACACATGCTGGAGACTCTTATGATCAGAATAAATCTGACACTTAACCCCGTACAGGTAGTGTCTCCAAATTCATAGCGCGAAAACCACCGCCGCTAACTCCATATCATGCGTAGGATAATTCTTCTCGTGCTCTTTCAACTGACGGGACGCATAGGCAATCACCTTTCCGTCTTGCATCAGAACGCACCCTAGCCCCAACTTGGACGCATCACTGTAGATTACAAATCCTTCGGTCCCCTTAGGCAAGGATAAAACCGGAGCACTACTCAACTTGTCTTTCAAATTGCTGAACGCTTCTTCCTGATCTTCCGTCCATTCAAACTTAGAATTCTTCCTGGTCAAAGCAGTTAATGGCGTAGCTATCCGAGAAAAGTCCTGAATGAACTTCCGGTAGTAGCCTGCTAACCCAAGAAAACTTCTTACCTCAGACGGCGATCTCGGGGTTTCCCACCCTCTTATGGCCTCCACCTTGGCCGGGTCTACCTTGATCCCATCTTCTGACACCACGTGTCCCAAGAATTGAACTTCCTTAAGCCAGAACTCGCACTTAGAAAATTTTGCAAACAGCTTCTCTCGTCGCAATAGGTTTAGCACTAAGCGAAGATGCTCTACGTGCTCACTCCGAGACTGGGAATAAATGAGGATGTCGTCGTTGAACACAATCACACATTTGTCTAGCAGTGCACTGCACACACGATTCATCAGATCCATGAATACCGTCGGAGCATTAGTCAACCCAAAGGGCATGACTAAGAACTCATAATGCCCGTACCTCGTACGAAAAGCCGTCTTCGGAACATCCTCTTCCCTCACTTTCAACTGATGATAGCCAGACCTCAAGTCTATCTTTGAGAAGAATTTCGCCCCTTGCAACTGAACAAATAAATCATCGATCCTCGGAAGCGGATACTTATTCTTGATCGTTACCTTGTTGAGCTTGCGATAATCAATGCACATTCGCATCGATCCGTCTTTCTTCTTGACAAACAGTACCGGCGCCCCCAGGGTGACGAACTAGGGCGTATGAACCCCTTATCCAACAACTCTTGCAACTGAGTCATCATCTCCTTCATTTCTGTCGGTGCTAACCGATACGGCGCACGCGCTATCGGTGCCGCGTCGGGCATCAAATCAATTCTAAACTCGACCTGGCGATCCGGGGGTAAACCCATCAGGTCATCAGGAAATACCTCCGGAAACTCACTTACTACTGGGACGTCTTCCAATCCCTTCTTCTCCTTCTTGGCGTCTAATACATACGCTAGGAAACCCTGACACCCCTTCTCTAGACAATGCCTCGCCTTCATCACCGTGATAAGGCAAGACTTACGTTCACGCCTCTCCCCATAGATCACTACCTCGGACTTATCCGGCAATGCGATACGAATCATCTTCTTATTGCACACAATGCTAGCATCATTACTAGCCAACCAATCCATCCCCACCACAATATCAAACTCTCCCATACCCATCGGGTATAGGCGTAAGGGAAAAGTATGACCCTCTACTTCCATACTACACCCCTCATATACCTCCCTCACCAAGACACAACTATCGTCTGCAATCTCAACCTCAAAACCACACTCTAACCGCTTAGGCGTCACAGGCAGACACCGAATCAAACAACACTTTAGCAAGCTTCGAATTAACAAGAAATGTACCTGATACCACGTCAGGCTCATAAACCGCCTCTTCTGCTGACATATGAAAAGCTCTAGCCCTCACTCGGCCTGGTTCCACTTTCTTTTCTCCACCTCTTCCTCCTTGACCCCCTCCAGAACCACCAGAAGATCCCTTCCTCAACTGCGGGCAATCAGGTTTGATATGATCTGGAGAGCCACACTGATAACACGTTCTCGGGCTAGAACATTCTCGCGCCATGTGCCCCAGTTTTCCACACTTATAACAACCATCAGGTTCAAAGCAATCTCCACGGTGCACTTTGTTACACTTCCCACACGGTCTGTCATTGAACCTCGGTCCCCACCGCAACTCGGGTCTAGAGGTCTTAGAACTCTTCACACCCCGAATGGGTCCATCCCACCTCCTCTTATCCACACTCCTTTCTGACAACTGTCGGTTCTTTTCCTTCTCAGTTAACTCTGCCACATCGACCGCCGCTTGAAACGTCGCGGGGCCACGATTCTGCACCAACTCTCTTATACTGCTCTTCAGACCCCAGACATACCTTTCAACCCGTCTTTCCTCAGTAGGCACATACACTTCAGCGAAACGTGCCTTCTCAATAAACTTTGAAGTGTATTCTTGCACGGTCATCGACCCCTGCTCAAGCCCCATAAACTCTTCTTCCAATTTCTTTCGTGCTGCCAACGGGCATAATTGGGCTGTAAACCTTCTAGTGAACGTTTCCCATGACGTTGTCTTTGCCACTTCCGAACCTTTACCTCCTGTTTCCACATCCCACCAAAAGATGGCATCTGCCTTCAGCATTGACATGGCAAACAACACTTTATCTCCTTTAGCACACTTACGTGTGTCAAATGCCAGCTCCATCTCTCGAACCCACCTCATTGCCAAAATCGGGTTACGTTCTCCACTGAAAGATGGAGGCTTGCAAGACACAAAGGTTTTGAAGGTACACCCCTTAACAGACTTTGACTCTCCCGCCACAAATGGGGTCACCTGGGAGTGACTTCCCACCTCAGTTGTAGGTAATTTGGATGCTTCAGTCTCAGTCTCTTTCACACTTTCAGTCCGCCCTTCCGATGTCGACCCAGTACGATGCTTCAGCAATGCCTGCAAAGTTTCTTGCAGTTTACCCATTTCAGCAGTAAACTTTTCTTCCGTCACAAAAGCCTGGTTGCGGTCCAGACTCGGACTCTCTTTCTCTGAAGCGGTACTCTCAGATTGGGTCGGCTTGCACACCTTCGGTGCTCCTGCACTCTTAGCCCGACGGACGGTCGGCGCTTTCTTCTTACCTCTGGTCACCATCCCAGTTCCCTCAGTCTGGGTAGCAGCTCGTCGGGGTGCTTTTCCCCGACCCCTTCAACGGCCTTCGCCTCTCCCGCGGGTAGCCGGTTGTCTCGGAGAACTCACCGATCCATCCTCCAGAATCTCCTCCACGCGGATTTCCCCCGCTGTAGGCACAGTTTCCACCAACGGTACAGACCTACTCCTCAAACTTCGCTCTGACATTCTCAACTTATGTTACATTACACAAAATATAGATTAACAACCGCCCCAAAAATAACAACCTACTCCAAAATAACAAGGCAAGAGTGATCACCGTCATGTATCTGTAAATTCACAATTACACTGGCCAGGTGTAACCCCGAACTTACCTTACATGATAGTTTTCACCACCTTATTATGTACGCATCCCAGTGAGGTCTCCCTAGGCCTTCCTATTTTCTCAGTTGTACTCTACAGTTTAAATTTAGGCCCATCCGGTCACCTAAATCCCTTAAACTACGGCTTTGATACCAACTGTAACAACCCACTCCAAAACGTGCCAAAAATAGGACATTTGAATATAATAAATCGCCAAAACATGGCCCACGATTCACACCATCAAAATTCAAAACTTGGGTTTGCGGAATAACCCTAATTACAACTGAGAGTATCTAAATACTTAAATGTAAAAGGATGGTCCACTAGTATCAACCACGCCCGATCTCATGCCTTCTCCTTTCCACTAGAGGAGCTGCCCCTAATCCGCTTACCTGAAAAGGATTTCAGTTTTGAAAAAAATGCGAGGGTTAGACCACAAGGTCTAGTGAGAACCCTCAGATTCATCCACACCACATATAGCATTTATAAGAATTGCGAAACATAAATCAATAGACAGTTTGGCAAGTAACATATGGGACACCTCCCCCCCCATAAGCACCACACTATGACATATGGGACACCCCCCCATAAGCGTCATACCATAACATATGGGACACACCCCCCATAAGCATCACACATATCGTATGGGACACACCCCCCATAAACTTTACACATATCGTATGGGACACACCCCCCATATAGATCACGCCATGCATAAGTAATTTATATGCAACATACATTAAGTAAACACGTATGTACGAGTAAATGAACAAGTACCATCAAGCTTTAGTTAGAAAAACTCACCTGTTACGCTTACGTTCCTTTCCTACTCTTGTTATGCACTTCCAAACGATTTACCTGGGCGAAAGGTTAAACTCATAAGATGATTACCTCAACTTACCGGACAACACAATCTTCCCGGACAACACCCTATCCGGACAACAACTTATCCGGACAACACTCCTATCCGGACAACACCCTATCCGGACACACACACGATTATCGGATACTTACCCGGAAACCTTCAACTGATCGAAGTGTCCGGACGTCCAGGAAACAATCCGGACGCCCATCTGATCCTTAATTGGGCCGAGAAATCACGGATACGACCGAGATCTCACAGATAACGATTAGCAACCACCCCAAGGTCACTAAACTTAACAATTACTGAAATCTTAACAGTAATAACACAGTAAAATACCCAATTTCTCCCATTAAGCTTCAAAACCAACTTTAACAAAAACCCACATAGATATTCAATCTTTAACAACAAATCCACAGCTGAAAGGTAGAGAAAGGAAATTACCTGATTGATTCTTTGCTAATAACGAATCCCCAACACACCCTTTTTCTTTGATTTCCAAGCTTGATGACTCTTTCTCTCCCAAAATGCCCAAGAACTCTACAACCTCTATCTCTCCTCTTTTCTCTTCCAAACAGCCGCCAAACTCACGATTTCAGCAGAAGAATGTTTTCTCCTAGGGTTTTGTGCCCTTTAAATACCCTATCCCAATTTTAACAAATGGCCCCTCAACTTCCATAATTAAAAAATACTTGCACAAGACTTTAAAACTCTTCCAATTTGGACACGGTTACTACACAAACCTGGACCATCTGATTATTCTTTCACTAGGTTTGTTACAATTTGATCTAAATTCAAGTGCCAACATGTTGTTTTATTACAAATTAAGGCGAAAGGATCGTGTGAGAAGTTTAGTTAATGTGATAAACGTGAGAAGTAGATATGAACTCTTGATCATTTTTAATCTCAAGCCCACCTATGAATTGTGCTTGATATGGGAAATGGTCTGGTGCATCTCGGTTCATCTCATCCTAATGTGCATCAAACGATTGATAACAATTTCTCATGTTTCTCACGTTAACTCAACTTATCATCAGAACCCAACCTTTTTTGCAACTATTTTTAATGGTTTGTTCCTTTATCCATCCGGTTCATTATTGGTTCAGTCAAATTTTGTATTCCTATGTTATGTATTCATTCGTTTTAAGTTTAAATGAAATAGAAAAATATATAAAAATTAGTATAATGTCTTGGTTTAACCAAAATGGTAAAAAATTAACAAAAACTGAACCGAATAACCCAAAACCTTCTGGTTTGGATGAATTGTTCGGTGTCGAAACTTTTTTGACTCCCTTAAGTGTTCCCCAACCATAAAGGTTTGTGGATCCCACAACTGCCATTTACCAAACACTTACGGGGTAAGTGTTTACCGCCATGAGTAGTCACCCTCACTTACCTTACAGGGTAAGATTCTTGACCATCAAAATGGATTACGGTAAGCATTCTTTACCTGCTAAATGCTTATCGTGTAAAAGTCTTTTCTCTTACTTATCGAGTAAGATTCTTGGTCCTTGTTATGCCTCTTACCAGGTAAAATTCTCAATCCTTATTATGCTCACCGGTAAAGTAAGGGCCTGTTTGGTAGTGGCTTAAAGAGCTTAATAAGGCATTCAGCTTATTCACTCAGCCATAGCCATATAGATGTGTTTGGTAGTGGCTTAATAAAAAAACTCCATGGCTTATTCGCTAAGATGAAGGGGGGAAGCTTTATTTGGTAGACATATTTTTTTCCCAATTTACTCCTTGCATTAAAAGAACACGCCCTCCCCACATACCCTACTATTCACCCACCTCCCTCCCTCCCACGAAAACCCTCCCCATCGAACAGAGCTGCTCTCCACGACTCCACCGGCGCTACTCTCCACCCACCCACCTCCCTCATTCCCTCCCTCGTCGACAGGAGCTGTTTCGTGAGGTATACCCATTTGTTTTTCGATTTCTCCATTTTTTTCATACAAGTTTTGTTTTCTTATTTCTCCATTTTTTCATACTTGTTTTTTTCACACCCATACTTGTTTACATAGTTGTTTTTTGATTTCTCCATTTTTTCATACAAGTTTTGTTTTCTGATTTCTCCATTTTTTCATACAAGTCTTGTTTACATACTTGTTTCTAGTTTGTATAAACATACCTGTTTATATATGTTTTTTTACATACTTGTTTCTAGTTTACTGTTTACATCTTTTGTTTTCTTTCCCATCGTGATAACATATCTGTGTATGAAATGTGTTTTTAAAATGTGTTATGTGTTATGAAAAGGAACGTTATTGAACGTGCTTACGGTGTATTGAAAGCAAGATTTTCATTCTTAAAGCAGATGGCCCCTTTTCCGTTTACAAAACAAAGGAATGTGGTAATTGCTTGTTTTGCGATACATAATTTCATAAGAAAATGCAATATTAATGATCAACTATTTATGGAGGCCAACGAAGACACAATGTTTACCAATGAAGAAGAAGGAGTTGGAAGTGGAGAAGCGGCATTAGATGGGACACAATGGGGTGCTAGTAGCACGCACTATATGGCTACTTTGCGTGAGAAAATTGCAAATCGATTAGTATCTAATACTTAAACTTATGGAATTAGTATTGAATTCATATCATTTTGTTTGATAGGTACGTATTATTTTTGTTGCAAATGGACTTGTATCCAAACTATGATTTCTTCTATTTTAATTATAATTATAAGTACTTATTAAATTTTGATGTGATTATCTTATTGAATTCATATAATTATGTTTGATGAAGTTTTTTTATTTTAAAAATTGTTCAACTTGATAATATTTATTGTTAAGAATAAACCATTCAGCACATTTACCAAACATTTATGTTAATCAATGCTTACTACACAATGAGAGTAAAATAGTCATTTCTGACGTTCAGATCGTTTGTTCAACACAATAAACAAACAACAAGATATCAGAATCCAGACAGACAGATAAATCCAGACAGACATCTATATTCATACAGGACTTAATAAAAAATCAATCAAACAACCCCTAAATGATACCGATAAGCACTTACCCAATAATGCAACACATTCAGAATATTGTAGCAACAAATGAACCGACAATTATTTTCAAAAAGATCATTATATTTTTTCTGTCACATAGAATTATCTTTGTTTCTTTTTTCAATATAGAACATGATTTTCTATTTTGGGAATATAAGGGAAATACACTCAAGTGTTTGAATGACATTTGTGGCAACATTTGAAAACACTTGGTCTAAATCCAACTTATTTTACATTATTTTTTTACAATTTTACAGATCTATGTTGTTAATTGCAGTTAAATTATAAAAATATACATGTATAAATGAAACAATAAGTTAAAAGTTATTTACTAGTCATTTTGTCTCGTGCTGGCTCAAATCCAATGG
Organism: Saussurea involucrata; assembly: GCA_033807775.1. Taxonomy (NCBI): domain Eukaryota; kingdom Viridiplantae; phylum Streptophyta; class Magnoliopsida; order Asterales; family Asteraceae; genus Saussurea; species Saussurea involucrata. Next base: position 55,399,108 of record CM066315.1, read on the forward strand.
TCGCATCTAATACAAATACATAATGCACATCGCATTAGGGGTGAGGATCTTGTAAGAGACTAAACCAACAATATCAACTAAACATAATAGCTAGTTTTCATATAGGGGAGGCTAATGAGAGCATCTCCAACAACATTGCTAAAATAGAAAATTGTGGGTTTTTGTTTGCTATTCTTCTCCAACAGCTTTGCTATCTTGATTGCTAAAATAGAGATTCTTGAAGAAATCTCTAAATATAGAGAATTCTCTATAATTCTCTAAATAGGAGGGAGAAATAATTATTTAATTCAATCCACCAATGACATAATTCTTTTATCATTTTATATTAAGTTTTTCTTTTAAAGTGCATTGGGAATATAAATTAAAGAATATTATATTAATATAACCTGTGTTAAAATCTCTAAAATAGCAAAGCTGTTGAAGATGAATGTAACATTTTTTTGAGATTTTAACTTTTGATTCTCTATTTTGGAAAAATTATAGCAAAGTTATTGGAGATGCTCTGACACTCCTAACCCCTAGCTTATCATTATATTTGTTTTCTTCTTGTTGTTTTTCCTATTGTCTTTTTTGTTATTTTAATGATTTTATTTGTTTTTTAATTATTAATTTAATTTCTATTTATTTGTATTATATTTTAATTAATATGAATTGTTAATAAATAGATATTTTATAATATTTCACCATATCATTTTAATTAATATTAATCATTAATTATAAATAAAATATTATATATATGTTGAGTTTTTTTGTCTTTATTTCTTATTTCTTACTTTTTAGATTTTATTTAAAAATAAATAAAACATTACTATTTTTTTAATAAATATAATATAATTATAATTTATTAGTAATCAATAATTTCGAACTTCAAAAATGTTAATAAACCTATTTTTCTATATGTATGAAAAATATTATTACACAAACGAATCTAATAAATTTTATATGTAATAGGATCCATCAAGAATCGTACGAAAACATATAATTGCTTTAGTTTTGGTACGTCTACATAGTCATAGTTTGTATATATTACTATTTACAAATAAATAAAATATTTATGTTTACAGCTAACATATATATATATATATATATATAATAAACAAATAAGAACAAATGGTAATATATGTGTATATATATATATTATAAAGTATTTGAGACTTTAAGAAAATCATAATATTCATATCTATACTATACTATATTAAACCCAAATTAAATTATGATAAACTATTAAATTAAACTAATTATAAAAAATGAGAAATTTTAAATTGTTAATTTGACAAAAATATTTCTATATAACAAAAAAATTATTAAAATCAAGATGTATCATGCTACTTTACGCGAGTAAACTTCTAGTATATATATATATATATATATATATATATATATATATATATATATATATATATATATATATATATATATATATATATATATATATATATATATATATATATATATATATATATATATATATATATATATAGAGAGAGAGAGAGAGAGAGGGATAATAAATTGTAAACCTCTAAATGTGTATAAACTTTGTAAACTTTGGATTTCATAGGTTTTCTTGATGAAATTGTTTATTTTGATGAAAGTGTTTCATATCATTCGTTTCTTGATGAAGTTATTTCATATATTTGTGTTTTTTTATGTAAAAATGAAAAAGTTTAATCAAACTGAGAAAATATATGAAACAATTTCATAGGAATGAAAAAAAATATATGAAACTACATAAAAACACAAATATATGAAACAATTTGATCAAGAAATAAATGATATGAAACAATTTCATCAAAATAAACAATTTCATGAAAAAATTTCATTAAGAAAACCTATGAAATCCAAAGTTTACACGGAAAAAGGTTTACAAAATAGTGAGCATATATATATCTATTACTACCTTAATAAGCATATACAACAAAACTCTTAAAGACAAGTTTTAAAGCATGGAGTACTGCTGTTTTATGCTTCAATTCTTAAAAACTATGAAGTACAAATAAGAAAGCATAATGTACAGCTTCTTGATGCAAGCATTTTAAACCGACAACATCTAGACCGAATCAGAAGCTTTCAGGCATGCTTTCTTCCCTCACATTGTATTCAAATTTCAATTTGTCCAATTGAAATTGCTTTCTACCCTCACATTGTATTCAAATTTCAAACGCATCACCACTCAACTCAGTTTCTGCTTTCACTATTCGAGGGAGAGAGAAAGAGATTTCAAAGCTCCTTGTACACGAAGAAGAGAAAATGATGCAGATGGATCGAAGACCATGTTTGGATGAGTATAAAAACTCCAAGGTCAGTTTCTAAGCTCTTTCATGGTTTTTAGGGTTTCATATTGTTCGTGCTGTGATACAGGCTTTTTCATAGCTCGCAATTACTTTTCATATGGAAGGAATTCTTAGATTTCAAGGTTTTTTTTCCTGGTTCCTGTCTAAATTAGGTCTAATCATCATCCCATTCTCTAAATTCGGTGCTATTTTCGTTGAGGTTACGTTTTCTTGTAGGTTTTCTCTCCAATTCCTGGTTGATTTTTCAGATCTGCAGTTGCAGGTACGCAAAACCCTCTTCGTAGATCTTGTTCTTTTGTCGGAATTTTTAGTTTGACGATCTAGGGTTTCTCTTATTGATTAATTGATCGATTTTGAGAGCAGGAGCCGCGGTGGTACTGTTTGTAGAGATCCACTTATCCATTTAGTTTTGTGTTTGTAGAGAAATTTGGGGATCACCGGTTGTGGAATTGTAACTGTTTGTTTTTTTGTACCAGGATTCGTCTTTGAATTTGTTTACGGAAGATTTGAGGATACAAAAGTGCTTATTGAGTGTAAAGATGTTTACAAGTCCTTTGGGGAGAAATACATCTTAAGAGGTGTAAATTTTAAGGTGAAGGCTTAAATTTTAAGACACGTCTTCTTAAAAAGATCATTTTTCTCTTTTACATTTGTTCACTTTGTGCTTTGTTGCTCATCATCTTAAGCTATAAGCGGGATTCGTACAGATCAAATATGGGGAAGCAGTTGGAATCATTGGGCCTTGTGGCACTGGAAAATCTACCATTTTAAAGATCATCACAGGCGTCCTTACTCCAGATAAGGTGCTCAAAATTGTATTTTGAAAAATAGTCGTCCAGTTTTTTGAATAATAAGATTACTCCTGTATGCACACTGGTTTTGCATTCGAGCAGGGGGAGTTTACATTCGAGGACGGCGAAGATATGGATTAATAAGTGTTGATGATATTTCTGGTCTTAGAATTGGCCTGGTAGTAGCAATATGTTTTGTAAAAATTTTGTTGGGTGTTTATATTGGTAGTAACAAAGAGTAATTATAATTATTTTTCTTCAATACGCAGGTATTTCAGAGTGCAACACTTTTTGATTCTTTAACGATTCGTGAAGATGTTGGTTTTCTCTTGTAAGTTCTCTTTGCTGATGAATCTGAGTTTCTCTGTCAGCATCCACTTTCGACACATTTTCGGCTTCTTTGAATTTCAAAGGTACGAGAATTCAAGAAAGGCTGAGGATAAGATTAAAGAACTTGTTTCAGAAACGTTGGCCGCAGCTGGGTTAATGGTGAGTTAAGAAGCAATTGATTCCCAAATTTACCCAGGAATTTCTCTTTAATATGAATATTCAATCAAAACTTTTATTTCTTCATTCAAGATTATTTCATGTAGTTAAAAACAGTTATTCCTAGGTAATAAATTATAGAATTCTTAACAGATGTCTCTTTAATATGAATATTCAATCAAAACTTAACAGACGTCTCTTAGGAAATTATAGAATTCTTTTATCTACAACAATCTTTGTGTAAAAGAAAAGCATTAAAATACATATATGTAGAAACTTATAAATGATAGCTAGGTGTGAAAGTTTTGCCCTCAGTCAAGGCCTCAAGGAGAATTTCCATGTTTCTCTTGGATAATGGGTGTTTCTTTTTTTTCTCAAATAATAATGGGTGTTTCTTTTTTTTTCGGTGTCGATCATTGAGGCACATACAAAACAAGTGATGCTGGTTTTCTTTTCTGAGTTAATCTTATTTTGTAAGATTAATTTTCGTAGATCTTATAATCTTTAACAATATGTTTGTTGGGTTTTTTAGATCTTAGGGGCTATGGCTGTATAAGTGGTTCAATTTGGTTTATTTCATTTTGGAGTCAAACAGGTAATGTGAAGTGCATGTTAAACCATATTTTGTTATAGCATGCATATGCATTTCTATTACATTTTTGACTTTTTTTATTAACGTCTTACACACTACTAATATTTTTGCTTCTTCTCATGGTTGTATTTGTCTCATTTACTTTTGCTTGCCAATGCATTTCTGCTGAAGCCCTAGCTGCAAGTCACTTAAATTTGTTTCATCAGAAGCAAATGAATCTGAAGTTTCAGAAGCTGGATATTGTTTAGTGGGTGAGCCAAAATTGTTGGTTTCAAGGGCTTCAGGCTATATATGCAGTTGGTATTTGGTTGTTGCTGATTATCTTAGGCCATGTTTGGAAAGAGCTTTATGGGCTTAACAGGCAACTTATCCAGTAAGTTATACCTTTTTTTTAATTTATTTTTGATTAATTTTACATGGGTTAAGGGACCGTTTACCAAACGTTAATCAGGCAAGAATCATCATCTTCTCTTATCTTACTCTATAAGAGCCTATCAAAGTTATGGTTTGTTGCTCATATTGTAAGTTTTACTGGTCATTGCTTGAGTTTGTTCCTGCTCATTTTGCAAAATTTACCTGTCATTGTTTGAGTTTATTCCTGCTCTAAATTGTAAGCAATATTAAGTTTTAAAAGTAAACATGTTAAGACTATTGATATGAGAAGTTCCAATATTAGACAAAAGAATGACTAATCAATCATATGGCAATTAGAGTTCATCTCCAATCAAGTCATGAACCATCTTGTGCCAAGTATTTAATTAAAGAAAATTAATCGGAATTGAAACCGGATGTAGGAGCTTCTTTCAAAGAATTTTTCAGCCCTAATATGATTTCCTCGGATGAAGAAGGTAAGTGGTATAAATTCCATTTTAAAACCTGTGTTTTTTGGCATTTTAAGACTTATAATGTGTTCAACTTGTAGATTCTTTTATGGATTTAGAGTGTTCATCTTAAAACTTGAGCTGTATACCTGCAGTTATGTCCTGATGAGTATTATTGGAGGAAGAATGGTCGGAAGTCTATCAAAGCTTCTCCTCATCCTAGGTATTTTCTTTTGGGGTTAAATCTTTTAAATTTAGGACCTTACTTGAAATATAAAAAATTGCTTAGAGATCACCTCTTATCCACTTTTCCCTGCTTTTTAATTTTTCTATATTTGCTTCATTTAGGACAGGATGTACCTTATTCCTTCATTGACAAATGAAGGAGAGGCTGAGTTGGTATTATATGTGAACTGATAGCACACAGTAGAAGCGAACAAATGCTTTTTAAGTTTTCTATTGATACAAGTTGACATTGAGCAACCTCTGAGAAAAAGTTTTAATTATAATCAAAGAAGATTTACTTTGTTTTATAATCTTCATGTACAAAGATGTCTCCAAGCCTGTTTCTAGCTGCTTAATGTACAAAGATGTCTCCAAGTCTTTATGTTTGATGCAACTCTTGTATATGTAGTATACATATTGGTCTGTGAATCTAATTTAGATATCTTGAATTCAACAACTTAATTTCACTTGATTCTTTTATTCTCTACGGACTACTAAATTTGTTGGAGACATTTTGCTCAGATTCTGCATCTGCCCTCAGTAAATTTATTTATTGTTCCTATCAGTCTCATTGGCTAATCATATAGTGCGGACAGTCATTTGTTTTACTCCTGCTTCATGAAAGACATGGTGATGCTTAGAAAACGTAGGTCCTAAATCGATATATGGCAACCCCAAAATTTCCCACCTACACTAAAAGTTACATCAAATTTGGCAAAAATGAAAATTTTCGGGAATATACTTGCACCGATTTTTTTTATCAAAACCAAATCTTATCACCAACCTTTCTAACACTAAATCAAATTATATTTACACAATAACTTACTAAAATTAAATTACATTATTTTAGTTAAACTGTGTATATATCAATGTTGTAGTTCATTTTACTTTTTAAGTTTATGTATCTTTTACTTTATATTTAGTTTTAAATTAATTTAGAAAAAAATAATCAATTGTAACACTTATTAGTAACAATGATAAATGAATATTAAAAGTAAATCAAATATCGTATCCAATAACAAACTTGTTTTGAAGGTCTCAATGAGATCTTTGTAATCATAAAGTTTGTGTGAATTAGTTTTTACTTTAGTGTAATGAATTTGGCAAGTTGCCAAAATGACACTGTAAATCTGCATTTGAGTTCCAAGCATTGCATTCTATGATAAAATCAAATTCACAAATACTATAGGTACATTTTTTAAGTCCTCTTATCTCTGTATACCTTATGTCTTCTATGTGAGAGCAAGGTTGTGGAAATGTCGCATTGTCAAACCACTGGGAAGAAGTAACCGTTTGTCTCTCAGTTTCATTAGGCTTGAGCTTCTGTTTGACTATTTATTGGTTCTCTCTATACATGAACTTTCTTGTATGCGATTTTTCACGATGCCAAATGTGAGTTCAATTAAAGCTTATTAAGCTCCTAATAAACAGATCCTTAGTAGATTGTTATATGGTAACCATTTAAAACTTTTTGTAATTATACTCTTATTAAAGGGAATATGCATCAACATTGTCAATAAAGGTTAGTTGGTTTGTTTGAGATCTACTTATCTTATGTTTCTAATCATGCACAGAGGGATAGGAGTGAAGAGGCTTTACAACTACCTCGATTATCAAAGGAGAAGCCTTATGAAATAATCGAACGTGATAGATAAACATTGTTAAGAGCTGAACTAATGTTTCGGAATTGTGATTCACCCGCGCTGCATCGCGCGGGTACACTGCTAGTATATATATATATATATATATATATATATATATATATATATATGTATATGTGTGTAATATAACATAGATAATATATAATGATATTAATGTATTTTGAAAAATCATAATATATAGAAGAGTTCTTAATCCTTGTGGTTTTTGGAAAGTTTCTATTTTCGTCCCTATAATTTTGAAATTACGATTTTCATCCTCATGATTTAACTTGAATGACCAAACTAAGAAGTTAGCAAAATGTGGTAATACTCAAATGTTACATTTTAATCTCTCGTGTTTGGCTTACACCGACACCCAACTGGGGGTTTAGCTATTGTTCATAAGTGAAGACATAATGAAAGAAAAGAAGTACTCAAACGTAAATTGCATAAAAAGAAACTTTGACAATGTGGTCACAAGCTCGCCACAATAGTGAACATAAAAGAATCTGCAAGAAATTAAACTAGTTAAAATGCAAATACAAAAACTAAGAATCTTCACTTAAATCTCGATGGTGTATGAGGTGCTTCAAATGCAATACCCAAGCTCCCTTTATATATGTGAAGAGATGAAAGAGACATGTGTGGGGAGAAAACTACTTATCGCAAATTGTCTTCTAATCCAAGGTTTGTCCCATCCTCTTTGTCACCCTTCTCTTATTTTTCATGAAATCTTCGGTATTGACCAAACCTGAAACCTACATCTTCTTTCATAGTTTTGACAATAAATCATCAATAAAGATTTTCTGCAGCTACTGTCTGCCACAGTGGTCACTTGCCACAATGACTTTCAACGTCAAAAAATTGACTTTTTAACTATTTCTCAACTTTAGGAATGATTTAGACCAAAAAAAAATTAAAAGGCTCAAATGAGTATTTGGATGAGTAGAAAGAGTAAAACCGGGTTTACAAATCTGACAATTAACTCTAAGGTGACGTTTGGTTCGCAAAATGTTTTTAGATGTAATGGAATCTGTCTAAGGAATTTGACTTTGAAGGAATTGGAATGGAATGTTGTCAGGTTTGACCACGTGTTTAGATAACAGAATTGGAATGGAATTTGTTAAAAGAATTGAAATATGTCTGTTTGGTTCATAGAATGTAGCTTTGGAATTTGAATGAATTTTTGATAAATGACCAAAATAGCCTTTTTGATAATTTTTTATTTTTATAAACAAAAAACGCTTTAATAAAATAATCATTAAATACTTTATTAAAAATATTTTTTAAATACTTTAATATGTACAAAATACCTCATAGTTGCTAAGGAATGTTGAATTCCCTCATTTGTGGAATTTGTTGGAATTTAGAGATTCCTTATGTGAAAAAGAACGAACCAAACGAATGAATGAATGGAATTTGGTCAATAGAATTCAACATTCCAATTCCATCAAATTCCTCCAAAATCTGCAAACCAAACACCACCTAAGATTTGAAGGTTATCATCTGCTAGAGAAAGTTGGATTCACATAAACCATAACCCTTTTATGGTGCCATATCTTTCTCCGAATTGGATGTGACTAAACCTTTCTCTTTTGGATTCATACTTTTATATGCATATGCTCATCGTCACAAACAATAACCCCAAGTTAGCTTGTATTAAAAAGGGGGGTTTGTTAAGCGTTGGCATTCAAGGTTACGAGTTTGGTTTCAGGTTAAAAGTCTGGGCATCAATTTTAGATAGATGTCGACACTAATCTTCAATGTAAAAACATATCAATTGGGCAATCGTCGTTGTTGAAATGACTCAAAAGCCACAAATTTAACCACTTCCACGGTGGTTTTATTTGAAGCATTGGAAAACTTTAATATGAGCTCAAATTAGTTAAATTTGAAAGGTAAACGCATTAAAATTCATGTTCTCATTAGTGATAGTTTAAGAAAACAAGTCGTCAAAAAATCAATTCGGCTAGGGAATTTGTTCAATCAGACCCGAGTTTCATTAAAGAATTGGCCATTATGGCCATATTCGTTTTTGGAACCCAAATACTTTCGTATTTTATGCTCTAGCAATAGTATAAATTTATGTTTTTATATTGGTCAATTAACTAAAATGTTTCGAAATTGGATAAGTTTATCCCCCGACTATACAGAAAATTACAAAATAATTTAATTGGACAACTGGTTTCTAAATATTTACATTGGCCATACACAACTCTCTCTTCGAAGCCTTGATCAAAAAGATCCCAAAATAATTTCGATAGCTTACAAGATTATGGCTTAAGAAAATTATTAAAGGGCCCGCTTAGGAGGTGTTTAGTTTGTCATGTATAATATATTAATATTATATATATATATATATATATATAGAGAGAGAGAGAGAGAGAGAGAGAGAGAGGAATAATAATTTGTAAACCTCTAAATGTGTTATGTGTTATGAAAAGGAACGTTATTGAACGTGCTTACGGTGTATTGAAAGCAAGATTTTCATTCTTAAAGCAGATGGCCCCTTTTCCGTTTACAAAACAAAGGAATGTGGTAATTGCTTGTTTTGCGATACATAATTTCATAAGAAAATGCAATATTAATGATCAACTATTTTATGGAGGCCAACGAAGACACAATGTTTACCAATGAAGAAGAAGGAGTTGGAAGTGGAGAAGCGGCATTAGATGGGACACAATGGGGTGCTAGTAGCACGCACTATATGGCTACTTTGCGTGAGAAAATTGCAAATCGATTAGTATCTAATACTTAAACTTATGGAATTAGTATTGAATTCATATCATTTTGTTTGATAGGTACGTATTATTTTTGTTGCAAATGGACTTGTATCCAAACTATGATTTCTTCTATTTTAATTATAATTATAAGTACTTATTAAATTTTGATGTGATTATCTTATTGAATTCATATAATTATGTTTGATGAAGTTTTTTTATTTTAAAAATTGTTCAACTTGATAATATTTATTGTTAAGAATAAACCATTCAGCACATTTACCAAACATTTATGTTAATCAATGCTTACTACACAATGAGAGTAAAATAGTCATTTCTGACGTTCAGATCGTTTGTTCAACACAATAAACAAACAACAAGATATCAGAATCCAGACAGACAGATAAATCCAGACAGACATCTATATTCATACAGGACTTAATAAAAAATCAATCAAACAACCCCTAAATGATACCGATAAGCACTTACCCAATAATGCAACACATTCAGAATATTGTAGCAACAAATGAACCGACAATTATTTTCAAAAAGATCATTATATTTTTTCTGTCACATAGAATTATCTTTGTTTCTTTTTTCAATATAGAACATGATTTTCTATTTTGGGAATATAAGGGAAATACACTCAAGTGTTTGAATGACATTTGTGGCAACATTTGAAAACACTTGGTCTAAATCCAACTTATTTTACATTATTTTTTTACAATTTTACAGATCTATGTTGTTAATTGCAGTTAAATTATAAAAATATACATGTATAAATGAAACAATAAGTTAAAAGTTATTTACTAGTCATTTTGTCTCGTGCTGGCTCAAATCCAATGGTCGCATCTAATACAAATACATAATGCACATCGCATTAGGGGTGAGGATCTTGTAAGAGACTAAACCAACAATATCAACTAAACATAATAGCTAGTTTTCATATAGGGGAGGCTAATGAGAGCATCTCCAACAACATTGCTAAAATAGAAAATTGTGGGTTTTTGTTTGCTATTCTTCTCCAACAGCTTTGCTATCTTGATTGCTAAAATAGAGATTCTTGAAGAAATCTCTAAATATAGAGAATTCTCTATAATTCTCTAAATAGGAGGGAGAAATAATTATTTAATTCAATCCACCAATGACATAATTCTTTTATCATTTTATATTAAGTTTTTCTTTTAAAGTGCATTGGGAATATAAATTAAAGAATATTATATTAATATAACCTGTGTTAAAATCTCTAAAATAGCAAAGCTGTTGAAGATGAATGTAACATTTTTTTGAGATTTTAACTTTTGATTCTCTATTTTGGAAAAATTATAGCAAAGTTATTGGAGATGCTCTGACACTCCTAACCCCTAGCTTATCATTATATTTGTTTTCTTCTTGTTGTTTTTCCTATTGTCTTTTTTGTTATTTTAATGATTTTATTTGTTTTTTAATTATTAATTTAATTTCTATTTATTTGTATTATATTTTAATTAATATGAATTGTTAATAAATAGATATTTTATAATATTTCACCATATCATTTTAATTAATAGTAATCATTAATTATAAATAAAATATTATATATATGTTGAGTTTTTTTGTCTTTATTTCTTATTTCTTACTTTTTAGATTTTATTTAAAAATAAATAAAACATTACTATTTTTTTAATAAATATAATATAATTATAATTTATTAGTAATCAATAATCAATAGTGGGCCTCTCTCTCTCTCTCTATATTTCAAATGAGAAATGCTAAGTGTGTGAGAAATAGAGAAGTAATCATGGTCATTCATACGGTCAAGATCGGATTTGACTGGTAAAAAATTGCGGCTTTGACTAGTCAAGAATTGTGGCTTTGACTGGTCCAAGGTTGCTGCTATTCTATAAATAGAAGAACAATTCCGTAACTTTTACAAATACGCGGGACGAGTTCATATGTGAACCTGTGTGATTCAGATATAAACTATATGTTCATATGTGAATCCATGTAATTCACATATGAACTCTTTTTAACGGATTCACATATGAATCTTTGTGATTCATATATAAACTAATTAACTGATACACATATGAACTAATTAATTGTAGGTTCATATGTGAATCAGTTGAGCTAATTAACAGATTCACATATGAATCTTTGTTATTCACATATGAACTAACTAACTGTTTCTCATATGAACCTGAACGTATAGTTCATATATATGTGAATCACACAGGTTCACATATGACTCGTCCCGCATATTTTACGAAACTACCCCTCTATCTTCTTCAGACTATGTAAGAAATTGTCCGATGCTTCACAGTCAAAGCCGTAAATGTTGACCAGATGAAAGGCTAAAATTATTTCTCTATTTCTCACATACTTAGCATTTCTCATTTGAACCTCTCCCTATATATATACCACATATATATATATATATATATATATATGGTTGAGTTACAGTGAGAAGTTGAGGTTAACGTGAGAAGTGGTTATCAACTATTGGATGAGAAATTATTGCACATTAGGATGAGATCCATCGAGATAAGATACACCAGATCAATTCTCTTAAGCCGCAATTCATGGGAGGGCATTGATTAAAACTGACCAACGGTTCAGATTCTCTTCTCACGTTTCTGTCAAACGAATTAGAATCTAAATGAATTGGAGTGAAATTTAATCATAATTGATCGACCATGTGTCTGGTTGACACGAACTTAAATGAAATATATCAAAGTAATTTGAATAAGTTTGTTTGGTTCGTACACGCACGAATGGCTAGGCGATAAAAATGCCATCTTCAGCCCAAGTTTGTCCATGAAATGCATCCATGTGGTTCCTACGCGCACCACTGTCGTATCCATTCTTTTCATTCTAGAAAACGAAAGTGTGAAGGGGCCCACCTCACAAATCAAGATCGAATGGATTACAGGAAAGAAGCGAAACTTGACTGCTTGGTCAGAGTGGGATAGATCTATTGCCAGAGGTGGAGATGTAGCATTCCCACAAATGTACAAATTAAGATTGTATGAAAGTGACTCCTTAAAGTCTTTCTGAGAATCATCATTCACGCACTATTCCTCCCCACTAAAAAAACGAATGAGAAATATATAATAGCGGTTGTGGGATGGAGGCAGTATATAGTAGTGATGATGGTAGTGGTGGTCGTTTTGACTATGGTGGTGCTGGTGACAGTAGCGGTGATGCTTACAACATGGTGGTAGTGGTGACGACGATGGTGGGGGTTAGGGGGGTGAAGGCAACAACGGTGACAAAGGTGATGGCGGCATTGCCAATGATGATGGTGGTGGCAACGACGACGATGGTGGTGGCAATGGAGGTTGTAGTGATATCCATCGTGGTGGAATGGAACAAATATAATGGTATGGTAGTATTTTTCTAAACAATGGTAGAAAGGAATTGGTATTCTTTGCTAGAACCCAATATATTTAGATTTCCATAATATTATGGAATTCAAATTTCTTATAAGAACTCAAAGAATAAACCAAACACAAGATTGAAAATTTCATCTAGGGGTGATCAAAATTCCTACTAACCCGGCTAACCTAACCCGAAAAAAACCAAAAAAAAAACTCAAATCAAGGTAAGCCGACACATAATTGATACAAAATTAGGCAAAACCTTATTTATTAGGTTGGAATTGGGTTAGGGCAATTTGAACCCAACCCAACCCGATGTCTTTCTATACCATAGATTTTAATATGATTACTAAATTATTGATTAATGTATATATATATACAAACAAACATTAGAAATTAGATCGGCTCGTATTTAGTTCTACTCAAAATTACATTACAATTTCAACCGTAAATTTATTTTCTTATTCACATGGACCTTCAACCTTTTTTGAGTTTGTTAGCTTTTATGGTATGTTCTCATTTTTATTTTACTTCAATTGAACACAAATTCTTAACTAGATTATAAAATAACATACGAACGTTTCAATCCGATTAACCCGACCAACCCAACCTAACCCGCACGATTTAGGTTGGGTTGGATTGTAGTTTTGATTGCATTAGATTGAGCTGAGATATTTCAAACCACAAACATTAAATTAAGTTGTTCAAATGTCTTCAATCCAATCATTATGACCCATATACAACCCTAATTTCATTGACAATTCTAAATTTTCCAAGTTCACCCAAAATATTTTTTTCAACCAATCATCATATTTTATTCCAATTCCTTTCGGATTTTAATACTGTTTTTTCCTTCAAAAAATAAGTATTACACCTACACACGTTATACAATTAATTTAGAGCATCTCCAATGGTGCACTTCAAAAGCTTGAAGAAAGACTTGAAATGGACCCCACATATTTTTTTATTACAAAAAATTGGGTTTATTTGCTAAAGACTTGATGCAGATCAAGTCTTTGAAGAGTTGGTTGTGAGAGGCTTGCCAAGCTATTCATCAAGTCATTGTGGGTCCCACATCTTTTTTTATTTTTTTATATTCATCAAGTCATTGGCAATGACTTTGCCATTGTGGATGCCCTTAGACTTTGTGTTATAAAAGCAAATTTCAATCATCACACGAGTGGAACACAATCTGACACAGAGACATGTTCAATCACTTTTTCCAATCAATTAATCATAATCCAATAATATGCATCTTCATTTATGATCTAATAAAATTATGTTTACGTTTGTTATTATTATTAAAAAGAAAGTTATATATTTTAATACTATCATTTAAACCAAAAAAAAAATGCAAATAACGATACTTTATAAACAATATTTTCTTTATAAAAACACATATTTCTATGATTTTTATATATACTTTTATTATTTCAATATCATACCAAATTTCAATAGTACAAATGTCATGATAAACTAAAAAATTCATTTGTTTTTATCTCTATGTACTTTTATGTTTGTTTTCGGCCGGTCTCAGTTGTTGTTAATTAATTTTAAGAAATATAAAATTCAAATTCAACTCACAATATGATATGACACACCTTAACAAATAAACTATGAAGCATACTTATATTGTTGCGGATTTAATTCAAATGAGCAAGTTCACAAATTATTTACAATATCTTTTTTAAGATGTAATAATTATTTATTTTTATGATTATATCAATTACTGTATAAAAAAAACATAAAAAGAAGACGGCCATATCTTCTTGCTTTATACTTCTAGATTTCTTTAAGAATGTCATTAAGTACGTAAGAGCATCTGCAATAGGTTTTCTATAATTTTTCTAAAACAGATAATCAAATGTTAAAATCTCTAAAAGAGTTACATTCATTTTCAACAGTTTTGCTATTTTAGAGATTTTAACATAAATAATATTAATATAATATCCTCTAATTTATATTCCCAATACAGTTTAAAAGAAAAACTTAATAAAAAATGATAATAGATTTATGTTATTGGTGGGTTAAATAAAATAATTATTTCTCACTCCTATTTAGAGAATTATAAAGAGTTCTCTATATTTAGAGATTTTTCCATAAATCTCTATTTTAGCAAACAAGATAGCAATGGTGTTGGAGAAGAATAGCAAATGAAAACCCAATTTTTTCTATTTTAACGATGATGCTGGAGATCTCTAATGTACAACTTGAAAGGTTGCAAAGGGACCAATAGATTCTTAGGCCATCAGTACCCCATGACCCCATCTTTCAAAGATTCCAGCTCCACATCAGCGCCACATCAGCTTTTCTCCTAACCCTCACTCAATCCCTAAACACCCTTACCCCATTCCCTCAAACCCTTTTGCCACCTCATTTATTTTAATTCTTTTATTTATACATTTAATTATTTAACAAAATAAAAATATTTATATATTTTTTAATAAATAAAAATAAGATAAATAATAAAAATAAAAATTCATACCATTCATTAAAAATAAAAATTACAAAATACAAAACACTACCAATTATGAAATTTTTGAATTTGCTCTTTTCTCGCTAAAGTAACCCTCAAAGCGTTTCCCGTAAGGTGATCATGCGGGGTCATGAAAAACTCGAAGTCTTTCTCAAATCGTTTTGAGCGTTCGATTTCGAGTTCTTGTTCCAACCTATGTCGTTCGAGTTTTGAGCGTTCGATTTCGAGATCGAGTTTTTTCATTTTGTATTCCATTGTATCATCAATCTTGTCGTTGAAAGTCGTCAACAACTGAGTAACACTTTCGTCCGTATTCGCCCCGGACGTATTACTCGTTGATGTTTTTTTTGCCTTGTTTCTCCCGATGGGTCGTTGAATTTGCTCGTCATCGTCATCATCAGAAGGTTGGGTACGTTTTGAACCCCGCGATGAAGTTGTCGTCATCGTTGGAACGGCTCCCCATTTTGGACATTTTTTTAGGACGTCCCAAGCTTGTTCGTGAGTGAAAGCAACTTTATGGCGTGCTAGATACCGTTCGTGTGCCGTTCGGGATATATCGGCCTCACTCATCCCGCTTGATCTATTATTGAACAAGTTGTTGTAGATGCCGCCAAACCAATTAATTCTTTTATTGAGGTCGTTGAACTTGCTATTGAGTTGATGGGTTGATCTATAATCTGGTTCACGATCCAAGCGAGTAAAGAACACATGCCCGATTCGGGCCGAAAAACTTCTTACATTTATGTAAAATTAAGTATAAGAATAATAATAATATTAATAATAATAATAATAATAATAATAACAATAAAAATAATTACCACCGCTTTGTGCGTTACCGATAACGGGGTCCTCCGAAACGTCAACCCACGCCGACACTAACGCGAGTTCCTCGTCTTTACTCCACGTTTGTTTGGCGGCTTTCGTTGGTCTCGGATTTGGTGGTTCCGGGTTAGATTGTTGTGTCGGGATAGATTGTGGTGTGTTCGGGGTAGAAGGTTGGGTTTCCGGAACGTAGTCGTCGGCGAGATTGATGAAGGGTGAAGAAGGATTGAAGTTGGTCGGAATACAACCTTGTTCAATCATACCGGAACGTGTAAGTTGGTAAGGAATTTGTTGCGTATGGCCTAATGAGTTGTAAAAATATTGTGGCGGATTTTGTTGCGACCATTGTGGCGAAATTTGTGGCGGAATTTGTTGCGAAAAATGCGGACGATAACCTTGTTGTTGTGTAAACGCTTGGAAACCAAGCTCTTGATCTTCTTGTGATTGTGGTGTATTCGGTCGGTTACGACGGGATGTAGGTGTTCTGTTTGGATTCATGATGAGAGAGGTGTGAAAAATAAGAGGTTGAGAGAATTTGAGAGAGTTTGAGAGGTGTGAAAAATAAGAGGTTGAGAGAATTTGAGAGAGTTTGAGAGGTGTGAAAAATAAGAGGTTGAGAGAATTTTAGAGAGTTTGAGAGGTGTGAGAAATAAGAGGTTGAGGGTTAAATATATAGTGGGATTAAATTGAGAAAAAAATTTATTTATTTTTGTTTAAAAAGAGCCGTTCAACGGCATTATTTTTAAAAATTAAATAATTTTTTTTAATAAACCTTCGGGATGAATCGGGATCCCGAACCCGGAATCCATCCCGCACCCCGCATCCCGCAAGGGCCGTAGCCCATTCCCGCTGAGCCCGAAGGCATCCCGAGCCCCATCCCGAGCCGGGTACGGATGGCCTTACCAACACATTTACAGTTGTCTAAGTGATTAATTTAACTTAAATGTCATTTTTAAAAAGTGTAAATATGATTAGAGAGACTTTAAATAAACATGATAAGTTGGTAGGGTTTGTTGGTTCCAACTTCCAAGTACATTTTGTTGCTTGTGTGGTACCTAAATCATTATATAATCGAGAGTAAATTACTGTTTTGGTCTCTCAGGTATGCAAAAAATTACGAAACTGATCCTTTAACTTTAAAATTACCGTTTTGGTACCTCAGGTATGCATTTCTTTACGGAATTTGTCCCTCAAGCTGACGGCTGTCTATTTTCTCCGTTAAGCTCGAGGGTAATTTTATATAGATTTTTTTTTTGAAATTACCATAAAAAATATTACGATATACCAACGTCAGTAATAATACTAATTTTAAAAGTATATGTGATTATTTCAAACTCTTTATTTGTTTGAAATACAAATTTTGCCCTTTTAACCTGTTTTTGTAAGACAATAAATAATAATTAAAGAATGTCGTTTGTCGTTTACATATTTTCTTAAGTTTATTTTAAGATGTATTTAGAAATTTAATAATTTATACAAAATCAAACATCGTTTATTTAAACAAAACAAAATCAAATAATTGACAAATTAGTTTTATGTCAATAATTTACCCCATTTTTTAAAATACTTTTAACAAAAATGAAATTAATTGTTAACTTTTAAGAAAAATTAAATTGGTAACAACGTGGTATTTGACATCTTGTGCCAAAAAGATTCTTGTGGTTTAGTCGTCGTATTTGCTTATAGAAAGAATTTTCTTTTTTAAATTAAACAATTCATCATAAAATAAAGATAAAATAGATGGTACCAAGAAAAAAATCAATGCATGTCGACCTTTGAATGTGATGTTTTTTATAAAAACAATTACTAATCAACAAAAGATACATTTTTTAAAAAGGAATATCTGAAAGAATTACATTTTTAAAACACCAAAATAGACAATATAACAGAGTTAGATGTTGTAATTAATATATTAAAAAGGGAAATTAATTAAAATGTCACAAGTTTGAAAGGGACTTACCAAAATACCCCAAAAATTAATTTCTTACCAAAATGCCCTTTTTCCCCGCGATCGCTGGCAGGGACCAATTGTGAATTTTTTTGCAAGATATATTTACACTTTCAGTCCCTGGCCCCCGCGATCGAGGCCCGCGATGGGGACTGAAAGTGTAAATAATCTTGCAAAATTTTACACTTTCAGTCCCTGCCCGCTATAGGGCTCCCTCCGCGGAAAAAAGGGCATTTTGGTAAACTTTTTATTTTTTTGGGTATTTTGGTAACTCACTTTCAAACTTGTGGCATTTTAATTAATTTCCCTGTTAAAAATGTAAAAATAGTTGAGTTTGATATACGTGAAAGGGAAATTAATAAATCTTGAGGACTGCCTCGACTGGAAAGTAAAAGATAGACATTGAGCTCATTCTCAAAGTCGTTAGTTCAAGTCTACTTTGAAGCATTGAGGATTTTCCTACCTATTATCTTTAAAGCCTCATGGGTTAGTCGAGGTGGGTGCATGACCCGAAAATCCACAAATAACAAAAAAATAAAGGGAGAGTTATATGTCGAGTTTATCTATAATTTAGACTAGGTTTATTTGGCTTCACCATATAAAAAATACAATTAGGGGTCTTGTTTAACTTGTAAAATTGGATTTGGAATTGAGTTACATTCCAACCCTATGTTTTGTCTTCAAGGATTTCCTGGGTTTGAAATTCCGGAACTTCAGTGAAGTTCTACAAACATATGATTTTGAATTTCCATGGGGTGGTTGGTATTTACGAGATTTCGTATGATTTGTATACACTAATGTTTTAAAAATTGTTCAAAATGTTTGTTTTCTCATAACCGATTTATAAAAAAATGAAAATCCATTCAATTTCAAATTTAAATCCTTCCATGAAATCAAAATCCCTCAAATCATTCATCAAACCAAATGTCCCCTTAAGGCCCATTTTGTTGCGAGATTTGGAGTTGGATTCCATTTCAATCTTTGATTTTTCATATTTTATTGCCTTGGACTTGTGTTTTGCTATTTCGAATTATATAAAGATTTCATTCCTATAATTACTTATTTGTTGAGAAAATAACCCATGGGAAGGGCTGAGAGGAATTAACATAGCAACTCGCTTTCATCCTTCCCGTTCGTGTTCGTTGAAAGTCGTATGTACGATTTGGAGGGAGATCTTTCATATCTTTCGAGATCCACCCTACAATATGGGTCCCTCCGGGGCCAGAACGTTGTTCAGAAAGGGGAATCTATCAAGTTTGATGTTGTAACGACCGAGACCATTTTTGAGAGACCTTTATGCCTTGTGGTAAGTTTTAAAAATAGTAGAAGTTGAGGGGCTATTTGGTAAGTATGTGATGGAGTATAAGAGGGCACAAAACCCTAGATAGAACATTCTAATACTGAAATTGATTGTGGGTGACGGCTGATTTTTGAGAGATAGGAAAGGAGGACTTTCTTGAGAAGTTTTATGCATTTGGAGGAGAGGAATCATCAAGCTTCATAATCAGAAGAAAGAGTAGGATTGGTTTTCGTTTTCTGCAAGTCATCTCTAAGGTAACCTCTAATCCATAACTCCTTTCAAGTTTAATCTGCTGATTTCTGAGTTTTTGGTGGGTTATAGTTATTCTAAGTCATTTGAGGCCAATAGAGAGATTTAATCATGGTTAAATGTGTTTTGTTATTAAAACTGTTGGGAAATCGAATTCAGATCATTTAGTGATAATTTATTGGTTTATCTTGAGGATTTAGAGGCACGAAAAAGGATTTTAAACCATTAAACTCATACAGCGTTCGTCCGGAAACCTTCAAGTATGAAGGTGTCCGGGCGAGTGTCCGGATGAGTTCTTGGTCGGGTTGTAGAAGGTGTCCGGATATTGTATTGCCAGGATAAGTTTAGTTGTCCGGATAAGCTTAATCGTCCGGATAAGTGTGCCATCCGGATGGGTAATTCGTCCGGAAAATAGAAGCTGTCCGGTAATCTCAATGTGTCCGGATAAGAGAGTCATCCGGAAAAGCATGGTTGTCCGGAAAAGTAGTGTTGTCCGGAAAATGTGGTTTTACCCAGTAGTCTGTCCGGAATAGTTGTGTGTCAGGTGAGAAGTGTCCGGATACTCCTAGTCAGCTTATATAATCTGTCCCCTCGTTCAGGTAGACAATTTGGAAGTAAAGAGCGAAGTAGGGAAGAGCAAGCAAACGTGTCAGGTGAGTTTTCTAAACTAAAACGTGTGGCTTTTAATAAGTTTTCTGAAGCGATTGCATGATGAGAAATACTATGTTTATATATATGCTTTCAAATGCAAGAATGTTGTTTAAAAATTATATGTGGGATGTATGCATACATAGATTGTGGTGTGAATTGGCTAAGTCGGGAAGTGTGACCCGCCAGATCATGCCGGGGGGTGTGTCCCGTTTATGCCAGGGGAGTACTACCCTATACGGCAGCATGAGGATGACTCGTTGTCATCTACGGGTGACTTCAGGGTGCCGATTTACGAGGAATGAACTTTATTACGTGAATGATTTTGATTGATCAGTTTTATAAATGATATTACTGAAA
The DNA here is from genome assembly GCA_033807775.1 of Saussurea involucrata. Taxonomy (NCBI): domain Eukaryota; kingdom Viridiplantae; phylum Streptophyta; class Magnoliopsida; order Asterales; family Asteraceae; genus Saussurea; species Saussurea involucrata. The sequence continues at coordinate 55,419,836 of CM066315.1, forward strand.
CTGATAAACTGTTTATAAATGCTTTGATAACTGTTAGGAGGGACTCACTGGACCTTATGGTCTAACCCTCGCTTTTTCAAACAAAACCTTTTCAGGAAAACAGGTATCGAGAGGCTCTAGCAAGTAAGCAGGGCGTTAGCAAGAAGAAGATGCTTAGTGTAGAGACACTATAGTTCAACTTAGTTTAATTCTCAGTTGTGTAGGTTGTTTCCGCAAACCTATTTTGTTTTGTAAGGAAATTTTGGGATCGCGATTTTGGGATAATCCATATTTAATGAAATGTTTCTTTAATTTTAGTTGGGTCTTTATAGTTGGTATCAGAGCCATGTTTTAAGGGATTTAGGTGACCGGATGGGCCTAAACTTAAACTGTGAGGAGTAGAAATCACAACTGAGAATCAGGAATGCGTTAGGAAAGCACTACTTTAGATGTAGGGTTAATAGGGTATTGAGGACAACCATGTAAGGTAAGTTTGGAGTTACACCTGGCCAGTGTAACTGTGAACTTACAGGTACATGTATGTGCTTAAATCATCTTATTACCCTGTTGTTGTGACACTGTTGAGTCCTTAGTATTAAATGAGTTTCCTGTTGCTGTTATGTATCAGAATGTCTGCAAGAACTTTGAGAAGTAGGTCGATCCCTAAAGCGGTAGATACCCGAACAAAGAGTACTACACTGCGGGAGGAAGCAGTGAGAATCGAGGAGGAACCAGTGAATCAGCCAAGAGTGACAGCCACTCGTGGGCGAGGAAGAGGCCGTGGGAGACCTAGAGGAGTGGTACCGAGAAAGGCAGCAACTGAAGTGAGGGCAACGACTACGAAAGACAAGGAGAAGAAAAGGAAAGCGCCCGTCAAGCGCAAGGCGAAAAGTGTTGGAGAACCGGAGGTACAAGTAGTGTCGGAGCAAGAAAGTTCGATGCCGGTAAGAGAATCAAAGGCTAAGAAAGGGGGCAAACCTGGAACTGCACTGGCCTTCGTGATGGAGGATAAGTTCACGACAGAGATGGATAAGTTGCAAAAGACCCTTCAAGCAGTGTTGGAAAACCAGAACAAGACTACGTCTGGGGAAAGAACCAAGAGCAGTGCCGGAAAGAAGACCGGGGAAGGTAGTTAACCGCGAACTGAGATAGGAAACAACTCGGTGGCAACTGCTTCGGAACCAAAGGCAGAAAAAGGATGTTCGTTTAAGACTTTCACGTCGTGCAAACCTCCGACGTTCAACGGTGAACGTGATCCCGTGTTGGCTGTGAAATGGGTTCGCGAGATGGAACTGGCATTCGATACCAGTAAGTGCGCCGAAGAGGATAAGGTACTGTTTGCCCGTTCGATGCTGAAATCTGAAGCAATCTTTTGGTGGGATGTTGAAACTGGAGGAAAGGGGTCAGAAGTGGCTAGAAGCATGTCGTGGGGGATGTTTGTTAAAAGATTTAAAGCGCAGATTTGCCCTCTGGCAGCAATTAAGAAATTGGAGGAAGAGTTCCTGAGTCTGGAGCAAGGGTCGATGACGGTTCAGGAATATACGTCGAAGTTTATTAAGAAAGCCAGATTTGCTGAATTGTACGTACCTACCGAAGAGCGACGGATCGAGAGGTATATTTTTGGACTGAAAAGCAGTGTAAGAGAATTGGTGCAGGCAAAGGAACCAGTTACTTTTCAGGCGGCCGTGGACAAAGCGGAACTTACTGAAAAGGATAAGAACGGGCAGATGAACGAAAGAGTCGGAGACAAACGTAAGTGGGACGGGCCGAATCGAGAAAGTAAGAAGCCGAACACAGTCAGACTCGATCTGCGGGCGAGAACCAAGTCAGTGGATAAACCTTGTGCAAAGTGTAACAAGATGCACCGAGGAGAGTGCTGGGCTGAGGGGTGTTACAAATGTGGGAAAATGGGGCATCTATCCCGGGATTGTCGCAGCCCAAGGATTTGTTATCAATGTGGGATGTCGGGCCATGTCAAATGGGACTGCCCGCAATTAAAGAAGGGTCATGCTGGGGGTGAAGGTGGAAGTAACGGAGGAAGGAGTAATGAGAAGAAAGTGGAGCCGGCACGCGCCAGAGCTAGGGCTTTTCACAGGTCGGCCGAAGAGGCGGAGAACACGCCTGATGTGGTGACAGGTACCTTCCCTATAGACTCGATGTTTGCTAAAGTGTTGTTTGATTCGGGGGCCAATCGTTCGTTTGTGTCGCCCCTTTTTGCTCAAAAATTGCAGGTGAAACCCAAGAGGTTGAACTTTGGGTTTGAGGTAGAAATAGCTGGTGATTGTCGAGTCTGGGTAAAGGAGGTCTTTGAGGGTTGTAAAATAGAGGTGGACGGCCACTTTTTCCCGTTAAAATTATATCCTATGGGGATGGGGGAGTTTGATGTAGTCTTAGGGATGGACTGGTTAGCGGATAATGATGCTAGTATTGTGTGCAATAAGAAACTGATCCGTATCCCTTTGACCGACAAGAAAGAAGTGGTAATTTATGGGGATCAACGAAATAGGAAGTCGTGCCTAATTTCGTTGATCAAGGCCAGACGATGTATAGGAAAGGGTTGTGCGGGGTATCTAGCTTATGTGATAGATGCTAAGAAGGAAAAGAAGAGTGTGGAGGACGTGCCAGTAGTGGGTGAGTACCCGGAAGTGTTTCCTGATGATTTGACGAGTCTGCCTACAGATCGTCAAGTGGAGTTTAAAGTTGAACTATTACCTGGGGCGGCACCGATTGCCCGTGCGCCCTATCGGTTAGCACCAGCGGAAATGAAGGAGATGATGACTCAGCTGCAGGAATTGCTCGACAAAGGTTTCATTCGTCCGAGCTCATCGCCTTGGGGAGCACCGGTACTTTTCGTTAAGAAGAAGGATGGATCTATGCGAATGTGCATAGATTACCGCGAGCTCAATAAAGTAACCGTGAAGAACAAGTACCCACTTCCGAGGATCGATGACCTTTTCGACCAACTTCAGGGCGCGAGTTACTTCTCAAAAATAGACTTGAGGTCAGGTTATCATCAATTGAAGGTAAGGGGAGAAGACGTGCCGAAGACAGCTTTCCGTACGAGGTATGGGCACTTTGAATTCTTAGTCATGCCATTCGGGTTGACTAACGCACCCGCATTGTTCATGGATCTGATGAATCGGGTGTGTAGCCCACTGTTGGATAAATGCGTGATCGTCTTCATTGACGATATTTTAATTTATTCTCGGACACGAGAAGACCATGAGAGACATCTTCGGGCAGCACTAGAATTGCTAAAGCGTGAGAGATTGTACGCAAAATTTTCGAAATGCGAGTTTTGGTTAAGAGAAGTTCAGTTTTTGGGTCATGTGGTATCGGCGGAAGGTATCAAGGTGGACCCTGCTAAGATTGAAGCCATTAAAGATTGGGAGGCGCCCAGAACCCCATCGGAGGTCAGAAGTTTTCTCGGTTTAGCAGGATATTACCGGAAGTTCATTCAAGACTTCTCTCGAATAGCTTCGCCACTGACCTCGTTGACAAGGAAGAACGTCAAATTCGTGTGGGCAGAAGCACAAAAGTCTGCGTTCGAGACGTTGAAGGAAAGTCTATGCAGTGCTCCGATTTTGTCGCTACCCGATGGATCAGAAGGATTTGTGATATATAGCGATGCTTCTAAGCTCGGTTTGGGGTGTGTACTAATGCAGAACGGGAAGGTAATTGCCTACGCTTCCCGACAGTTGAAAGATCACGAAAAGAACTACCCCACTCATGACATGGAGTTAGCGGCGGTTGTGTTCGCGTTAAAGATTTGGCGACATTATCTATATGGGGTAAAGTGTCAGATTTACACCGATCATAAAAGCCTGAAGCATCTGTTTGATCAAAAAGAGCTGAACATGAGGCATAGGAGATGGATGGAATTGCTGAGTGATTATGATTGCGAGGTTCTTTACCACCCGGGTAAGGCAAATGTGGTGGCCGACGCGTTGAGCCGAAGGGATCGAGGGGAGCAGACCAAGGTGGTGGCTTTCAGGATTGAGGCAACTTCAGATCTTCTCGATGAGATTAAAAAGTTTCAGGAGGAAGCGTTGCAAGAAGTGAACGTGAAGGGCGAAAGAGTCATCGGGGCCACCTCACTGTTGGAAGCCAACAGTGGTGGGTTGAAGTGTATGAAAGGCCGGGTGTGGGTGCCCAAGACGGGAAATTTAAGGGTAAGTATCCTTGAAGAGGCGCACAAGTCGCGTTTGTCTATGCACCCGGGAACAAACAAGATGTACAGAGACTTGAGACAATTCTACTGGTGGCCAGGGATGAAGAAGGATATCGCTCACCTGGTAGAGCGATGTGTGACTTGTTTGAAAGTTAAAGCGGAACATCAGCGTCCTTATGGAGAGCTGCAGTCCACGGTGATACCGGTGTGGAAATGGGATAATATCACCATGGATTTTGTCATGAAGCTACCAAGAACCCCTAAGGGCAACGATACGATTTGGGTGATAGTGGATGTTCTCACCAAATCGGCGCATTTCTTGCCTATGAGGGAGTCGGATTCGCTGGAGAAGTTGGCGCGTTTGTATATCAACGAGATTGTGTCTAGACATGGAGTACCAAAATCCATTGTATCGGACCGTGATAGTCGGTTCACGTCAAAGTTTTGGAGAAGTCTCCAGCGAATTAGGATCTCAACTGAAACTGAGTACGACATATCATCCACAAACGGATGGTCAAAGTGAGAGGACTATTCAGACGCTGGAAGATATACTTCGAGCATGTGTGATCGATTTCAAAGGATCGTGGGAGATGCATTTACCTTTGATAGAGTTCTCATATAACAATAGTTATCACGCGAGTATCCAAGCGGCGCCTTTTGAAGCATTGTACGGACGGAAATGTCATACGCCGTTGTGTTGGAACGAAGTAGGAGAGAGACAGTTGGCCGGTCCCGAGATAGTTCAATTGACGTCAGACAAAATAGATATTATCCGAGAAAGAATGAGAATCGCGCAAGATCGACAGAAGAAGTATGCAGATAGACGAAGGAAGCCGATTGAATTCCAAGTAGGTGACAAGGTAATGCTTAAAGTGTCACCTTGGAAGGGTGTGGTGCGTTTTGGAAAGAAAGGGAAGTTGAGGCCAAGATATGTTGGACCTTTCGTTATCATTGAGCGAATCGGTGCGGTGGCATATAAGCTGGAACTGCCAGAAGAATTAAGAAGGATTCATCCGACCTTCCACGTGTCCAACTTAAAGAAGTGTTTGGCCGAGACCGATGTGGCTATTCCGTTAGAAGATGTCAGCATTGACGAAAAGTTGATGTATGAGGAAGAACCAATCGAGATCGTAGACAGTAAAGTACGAAAGACGAGGAACAAGGAAGTCCGTTTAGTTAAGGTTCAGTGGAGGTATCACAAAGGAAGGGAAGCGACGTGGGAAGTGGAATCAGATATGAGGTCCAGGTATCCTCACCTTTTCGAGATGGAATTCCGGGGACGAAATTCTTTTGAGGGGGAGTGTTGTAACGACCGAGACCATTTTTGAGAGACCTTTATGCCTTGTGGTAAGTTTTAAAAATAGTAGAAGTTGAGGGGTTATTTGGTAAGTATGTGATGGAGTATAAAAGGGCACAAAACCCTAGATAGAACATTCTAATACTGAAATTGATTGTGGGTGACGGCTGATTTTTGAGAGATATGAAAGGAGGACTTTCTTGAGAAGTTTTATGCATTTGGAGGAGAGGAATCATCAAGCTTCATAATCAGAAGAAAGAGTAGGATTGGTTTTCGTTTTCTGCAAGTCATCTCTAAGGTAACCTCTAATCCATAACTCCTTTCAAGTTTAATCTGCTGATTTCTGAGTTTTTGGTGGGTTATAGTTATTCTAAGTCATTTGAGGCCAATAGAGAGATTTAATCATGGTTAAATGTGTTTTGTTATTAAAACTGTTGGGAAATCGAATTCAGATCATTTAGTGATAATTTATTGGTTTATCTTGAGGATTTAGAGGCACGAAAAAGGATTTTAAACCATTAAACTCATACAGCGTTCGTCCGGAAACCTTCAAGTATGAAGGTGTCCGGGCGAGTGTCCGGATGAGTTCTTGGTCGGGTTGTAGAAGGTGTCCGGATATTGTATTGCCCGGATAAGTTTAGTTGTCCGGATAAGCTTAATCGTCCGGATAAGTGTGCCATCCGGATGGGTAATTCGTCCGGAAAATAGAAGTTGTCCGGTAATCTCAATGTGTCCGGATAGGAGAGTCATCCGGAAAAGCATGGTTGTCCGGAAAAGTAGTGTTGTCCGGAAAATGTGGTTTTACCCGGTAGTCTGTCCGGAATAGTTGTGTGTCAGGTGAGAAGTGTCCGGATAGTCCTAGTCAGCTTATATAATCTGTCCCCTCGTTCAGGTAGACAATTTGGAAGTAAAGAGCGAAGTAGGGAAGAGCAAGCAAACGTGTCAGGTGAGTTTTCTAAACTAAAACGTGTGGCTTTTAATAAGTTTTCTGAAGCGATTGCATGATGAGAAATGCTATGTTTATATATATGCTTTCAAATGCAAGAATGTTGTTTAAAAATTATATGTGGGATGTATGCATACATAGATTGTGGTGTGAATTGGCTAAGTCGGGAAGTGTGACCCGCCAGATCATGCCGGGGGGTGTGTCCTGTTTATGCCAGGGGAGTACTACCCTATACGGCAGCATGAGGCTGACTCGTTGTCATCTACGGGTGACTTCAGGGTGCCGATTTACGAGGAATGAACTTTATTACGTGAATGATTTTGATTGATCAGTTTTATAAATGATATTACTGAAACTGATAAACTGTTTATAAATGATTTGATAACTGTTAGGAGGGACTCACTGGACCTTATGGTCTAACCCTCGCTTTTTCAAACAAAACCTTTTCAGGAAAACAAGTATCGAGAGGCTCTAGCAAGTAAGCAGGGCGTTAGCAAGAAGAAGATGCTTAGTGTAGAGACACTATAGTTCAACTTAGTTTAATTCTCAGTTGTGTAGGTTGTTTCCGCAAACCTATTTTGTTTTGTAAGGAAATTTTGGGATCGCGATTTTGGGATAATCCATATTTAATGAAATGTTTCTTTAATTTTAGTTGGGTCTTTATAGATCAACCGTTGACAAGTAATCCTAATGTGGGCGAATTTGGTCAAGGAGATGTAGAAATACTACTTCAAGATCCATTACGTGTACAAGGCCTTTTGTTCTTCTTCACATCTTTTATTTTGGCACATTTATTTTGGTTCTTAAAAGGAAACAGTTCGAGAAGGTTCAATTGTTTGGTTTTAAAAAATTTGGAATTCAAATTCCACAAACATGAAATTTAGAAAGGGTAGTTAGGGGCTGTTTACCAAAATTTTCATTAAGTCTTGTATGGATAAATCTGTCTGTCTGGTTAAATTTATCTGTCTGGATAAATTGTTGTTGTTGTTTACTTTTTTATCTGAATCAACAGTTTGAATAACATAAATGACCGATTTACCCATGAGTATGAATTATAAGTTGTTTTATATATTCTGTTTATTTTTTAAACCAAATTATATTTCTAAAACACAAAATTATTTAAACATCAAAATATAAATTCATAAATTCATTGATATAATCCAAAAATCAAAACATAAATCATAAAGTTCTTAAAAATCCAAGTTCAAACACAAAGTAGCAAAGATCAAACACAAACACTTCAAACTTAAACATTGTTAACCAAAGTATTTGCAATTCCATCACGCAAAGTAGTCATATATTGAGTGCTGAGTTGGGCATGTGCATGATTAAACCTTTCTTTTTTAGTCAAAGCACGTCGACGTCGAAAATCCGCTAACCAATATCTAGGAAAGTTTTCACAACGTCGACGTCAGACCCATTTGTTTTGCCGGATTTGGTAGGATTTATTTGAAACTGAATTCCATTCTAGTCCCACATTTGATTTATATGAACGTGCGGAATTTAAATCTAGGGATTTCAATCACTACTAAAAAACAAGATTTCAGGCGGAAAAATCCGCCGGAAAACACTGTTTTCGGCGGATTTTTCGGCGGATGCGGTCGTCGGAAAAAGGGCACCGAGATTGACTGTTTTCGGCGGAATTTTCGGCGGATACTGTTTTCGGCGGATTTTTCCGCCGAAAATCCGTCGGAAAAAAATAGGCATAATTAACAAAATTTTAAGTAAGCAGGGCGTTAGCAAGAAGAAGATGCTTAGTGTAGAGACACTATAGTTCAACTTAGTTTAATTCTCAGTTGTGTAGTTTGTTTCCGCAAACCTATTTTGTTTTGTAAGGAAATTTTGGGATCGCGATTTTGGGATAATCCATATTTAATGAAATGTTTCTTTAATTTTAGTTGGGTCTTTGTTGGTGCAAGTGTACCACATCTCTATATATTTTATATATTTATTTTGATGATTACAAACACACCGTATTATTGTTTTTCTAACAATTTTATCCAAGTGTGCAGTTAATTGGACAACATGAAGATTTTATCTGAAGAGTCCAAGACTGGTGTTTACGTCATCATATATCTCATAATAATAAACACCCTAAAATAATATACCACTTGGATATTTTAAAAAACCTAACCCAACACTATTTTTAAATCTTTGATTTAAATTAATTTAAGAATGTTGACTTTTTTTTGGAATAAAACAAAAAGAATTCAGTTGCCTTTTTAAGCTATGGTCGCTCCTGACGCAGACACCTTTTTCAGGCGGTATACCGCGTGATGCTCGGCGGTATACCGCGGCTCTGTTACGTATGGCAGGTTCTTGCAGGTTGACCTTCCTGCTGTCAGCCACTTTGTCAGGCGGTATACCGCGTGGTGTATGGCGGTATACCGCGGCTCTGCTACACCGTGTTGCAGGTTGCTTTTGCAGGTTGACTTCTTTTTGTCAGGATCACTTTTTCTGGGCGGTATACCGCGCCCATATAGGCGGTATACCGCGGTGAGCTTTTGACCGTTGCCACGTCCAGCTTAAATACATGCAGCTTCTCAGCATTTATAAAGTGACAAGCAGACATTGAATACCAAGCTCCTAAAAAGATTACTCAGCTCCTCATCTCATTTAATAACTTATTCAAGTTATAATTTTTGAGTGATCAACCTCTCACAAATCCAAGTGTTATACTTATACAAGAGTGATTAATATTGTGAGATATATTCTCTTGTAAGTATTTGAATAGTGTGAGTGATTCACGTTCTCGAGCAAAAGCAAGAGATTTTATTATCATTGTATCAAGGTTTGTGTTCTACCATAAAGAACACTTATAGTGAATCAGTGTGTCGAGAAGTGTCTCGGCAAGTGGACTAACCAGCCAGTTGGTGGTGAACCACTTTAAATCTCGGTGTCGGTATCAACATTCTCTACCCTTATCTCTTTATATTCCCGTTGTGCACTTAATTTTATTTATATATTTGTTGTGCATGCAATATTTATTGTTGATTTTGATAAGAGAATTTTTATTTGTGAAATATTTTTAAATACAACCTTTACCCCCCCTAAGGTTGTCCTAACAATTGGTATCAGAGCAGGTTGCAAGTTTTTTTTTAAAAATCGTTGTATTTTTAAAACTTGTTCCTATTTTAAATGGCAACCTCTGAGGGAATTATTTCTACAAAAATTCCGCAAATTGACACCGAAAATTTTGGTCTTTGGGCAAATCTTTTTGAATGCTACGTTCGTGGCAAAAGTCGAAAAATTTGGGACATTATTAAAAATGGAGATTATAAACCCACCAAAACCAAAGATGGAGTAATTAGTGAAAAACCAGTAGCGGAATGGTCCGCCGCTGAGGATGCTTGGGTTTGCTTAAATTTTGAAGCTAAAAATATTCTTTTTTCGGCACTTACTAAAGATGAGATTGAACGTGTTTATTCTTGTGAAACTGCTCACGATATTTGGGAAAATCTAAATAACACTCATAGAGGAAATTCTCAAGTCAAAAGCTCAAAAATAAATATTCTTGTACATGATTATGAAATGTTTGAGATGTTAAAAGATGAGTCAATCGACTCAATGTTTAAACGTTTTAACCTTATCATGGTGAGCTTGAAAGGTCTTGGTAGAACTTATCCAAACGAAGATTACGTGCGAAAAATTCTTCGAGCGCTTCCTCCGGAGTGGATGCCGAAAATCACATCGTTGGAAGACTCTCGTGACCTCTCAATGATGAAATTAGATGATCTCATTGGAAATCTCAAAGTGCATGAAATTGCACTAAAAAGGAACAAAGATCGGGAGCATGATAAAAAGAAATCTTTGGCGCTTAAAGCTTCAACTTCAAGTGACGAGAAGGAGAAGAAGAAAAAGAAGGAGAAAGCTAACTCCTCAAAGGATCAACCCGAACATCTTGACGATGTAGCCATGTTGGTAAGAAATTTTTCTAAATTTTTAGCTAACAAAAAGTTTTCAAGAAATGATAGGTTTCAAAGAAAAGGAGATTATCGCCGTGGTGGAGAAAACCGAAGCCGAAAGTTCCATAAACGGAACGACAAAATAAATAAAAATGGCGAATCAAGCGATGATGAAGAAGCCAAGAAAAAGAAGGGCTTTTGCTACTCATGTGGAGACAAGGATCACTATGCCAACGAGTGTCCAAAAAGAAATAAACCTAAAATCAAGAAGGAGAAAGCCTTCGTTGGAGGCGCGTGGAGCGCAAGTGAAGATGAAAATGAGTATGAAGCCACTTGTCTCATGGCGGAAGGCGACGATGAGGTAAACTCGTGTTACTCAAATTACTCTAGCGATGATGAATGTAATGATGATGATGATCTTGATATGTTAAATGATGCCTTTCAAAAAATGGTTATGCTTACAAATAATTATAAAGATGAGAACGCAAAACTAAAGGAAGAATTATTATTAAGTAAAAAGGAAATTCATGATAGCAAACAAAAAATTGCATGCGATAATGAAAAAATCATAAATTTAGAAAATAAATTAAGTGAAAAATATGTTTGCAATTCTTGTGACATTTTAAATAAAGAAATTGCATGCCTTGAGAAAAGAATAGTTGAAAATGATTTATGTGCTAATTGTGATGTGCTTAAAAAGGAAAATGCATGTTTAAAAGAAAAATGTGATAAACATGAAAAAGATAATTTGTTAGCACATGCCTTTCAAAGTAGCAATGAGAAAGTGCTTAAAATGTTAAATATGTCAAATAGCACTCATTGTAGAAAAGGCGTTGGTTCCGATATGTGTAAAGATAAGTGCTTATGTATGCCTATCAAAAGATATTTTGAACCACCTAAAAATGTTGAAATGAGAAAACCGTATGTGCAAAAATCCTCATATATGTCCAACATAAATAATGTGAATTCTAAGTCTAGGAAATCTTATGCATGCATGTATAATAGTAAATTTTCTAGACCAAAAAATAGTGTGAATATGCATGCTCCTTTTTACGTCTTTGATAAATATGATCGTAAAATTAAAATGGTACCAAAGTGGATTCCTAAAGGCTCCTTTAGTGTTGATAATCCCGGTGGCATGCGTTTATGGTTTTAAATTTTTTTTGTATATATATATTATATACATATATATATATATATATATTCTGTGTTTGAAAATTATGAATCAACTCCGAATAGGCTCACCTATTTGGATACGGTGTCTAGGAAAGATAAAGGCGAATTCTTAGAATTCTAATGAGGTCGGTTTTTAAAGTGCCTTCGCGCTTACCACCCTCACCGTCTTTCCTGGTCGCTTCCAAGTAGAGCTACCGAAAAGGGTTGAGTAAATAATTTTCTTGTCTGTATATTTTTGTGAAAATATATGTATTATTATATGTGGTTTTCTATGCTAACTTTCAAAGGACCCATAAGATGTGGGGACCATAAAAGTTGTACTTTAAATGTTGTAGATAAATCTTGATATGGATTGGATTCTTGATAGTGGATGCACACGTCACATGACCGGAAACCATAATCTTTTTTCATCATATGAGTCATGTGATGGTGGACTAGTAATTTTTGGAGGAAACTCCAAAGGAAAGGTAATTGGGAAAGGTACAATTTCTTGCAACAATGTTACATTTTTAGATGTTACGCATGTTGATAATTTGAAATTTAACTTGCTAAGTGTTCGTCAACTGTGCAAAAATGGTATAATTGTTGTTTTTGAAGAAGACTCTTGCAAAATTCTGAAAAATGGTAAAGTTATTTTGAATGGGGTTATAAAAGGAAATCTTTATGTTTGTAAAACTGATGTAAATGAAAATGTTTGTTTATCTTCCGTATATGATAATTCAACTTTGTGGCATAGACGTTTAGGTCACGCTAACCTTAGATTAATTCAAAATTTGAAAAATAAGGAGCTTGTGAGTGACCTTCCAAAATTGAAATTTGATAATCATTTTTGTGATGCATGTCGTATCGGCAAACAAACTCATGTCTCTCATAAATCAAAAAATGTGATTTCAACTAAAAGAGTTTTAGAACTTTTACACATGGATCTTTTTGGCCCTATGGCAATTCAAAGTTTTGGAGGAAATTATTACACTCTAGTAATTGTAGATGATTTTTCCCGATATACGTGGACTTTGTTTTTAAAACATAAAAATGAAGCTTTTGAAAAATTTAAGATTTTGGGAAAACGAATTCAAAACCAACAAGGTTGCACGATTGTTTCGATTCGTACGGACCATGGACGCGAATTCGATAATGAAACTCAATTTGGTGCGTTTTGCGACAAATATGGTATAACGCACAATTTTTCTGCTCCCCGCACTCCTCAATCTAATGGGGTTGTGGAGAGGAAAAATAGAACCCTACAAGAAATGAGTAGGACTATGCTCAATGAACATCAAGTTCCCCAAAAGTTTTGGTGTGATGCCGTAGCTACCGCGACCTATGTCCTCAATCGTGTGCTAATTAGGAGTATCCTAAATAAGACCCCTTATGAGATCCTACGTGGTAGAAAGCCTTCCTTAGCCCATCTTAAGGTATTTGGTTGTAAATGTTTTATTTTAGATACCAAATCTTATTTGACCAAATTTGACCCAAAAGCCTATGAGGGAGTATTCCTTGGTTATTCTTGGAATAGCAAAGCCTATAGAGTCCTTAATAAAGAGACCTTTTCGGCGGATGCGGTCGTCGGAAAAAGGGCACCGAGATTGACTGTTTTCGGCGGAATTTTCGGCGGATACTGTTTTCGGCGGATTTTTCCGCCGAAAATCCGTCGGAAAAAAATAGGCATAATTAACAAAATTTTAAGTAAGCAGGGCGTTAGCAAGAAGAAGATGCTTAGTGTAGAGACACTATAGTTCAACTTAGTTTAATTCTCAGTTGTGTAGTTTGTTTCCGCAAACCTATTTTGTTTTGTAAGGAAATTTTGGGATCGCGATTTTGGGATAATCCATATTTAATGAAATGTTTCTTTAATTTTAGTTGGGTCTTTGTTGGTGCAAGTGTACCACATCTCTATATATTTTATATATTTATTTTGATGATTACAAACACACCGTATTATTGTTTTTCTAACAATTTTATCCAAGTGTGCAGTTAATTGGACAACATGAAGATTTTATCTGAAGAGTCCAAGACTGGTGTTTACGTCATCATATATCTCATAATAATAAACACCCTAAAATAATATACCACTTGGATATTTTAAAAAACCTAACCCAACACTATTTTTAAATCTTTGATTTAAATTAATTTAAGAATGTTGACTTTTTTTTGGAATAAAACAAAAAGAATTCAGTTGCCTTTTTAAGCTATGGTCGCTCCTGACGCAGACACCTTTTTCAGGCGGTATACCGCGTGATGCTCGGCGGTATACCGCGGCTCTGTTACGTATGGCAGGTTCTTGCAGGTTGACCTTCCTGCTGTCAGCCACTTTGTCAGGCGGTATACCGCGTGGTGTATGGCGGTATACCGCGGCTCTGCTACACCGTGTTGCAGGTTGCTTTTGCAGGTTGACTTCTTTTTGTCAGGATCACTTTTTCTGGGCGGTATACCGCGCCCATATAGGCGGTATACCGCGGTGAGCTTTTGACCGTTGCCACGTCCAGCTTAAATACATGCAGCTTCTCAGCATTTATAAAGTGACAAGCAGACATTGAATACCAAGCTCCTAAAAAGATTACTCAGCTCCTCATCTCATTTAATAACTTATTCAAGTTATAATTTTTGAGTGATCAACCTCTCACAAATCCAAGTGTTATACTTATACAAGAGTGATTAATATTGTGAGATATATTCTCTTGTAAGTATTTGAATAGTGTGAGTGATTCACGTTCTCGAGCAAAAGCAAGAGATTTTATTATCATTGTATCAAGGTTTGTGTTCTACCATAAAGAACACTTATAGTGAATCAGTGTGTCGAGAAGTGTCTCGGCAAGTGGACTAACCAGCCAGTTGGTGGTGAACCACTTTAAATCTCGGTGTCGGTATCAACATTCTCTACCCTTATCTCTTTATATTCCCGTTGTGCACTTAATTTTATTTATATATTTGTTGTGCATGCAATATTTATTGTTGATTTTGATAAGAGAATTTTTATTTGTGAAATATTTTTAAATACAACCTTTACCCCCCCTAAGGTTGTCCTAACAGTCTTTATAGATCAACCGTTGACAAGTAATCCTAATGTGGGCGAATTTGGTCAAGGAGATGTAGAAATACTACTTCAAGATCCATTACGTGTACAAGGCCTTTTGTTCTTCTTCACATCTTTTATTTTGGCACATTTATTTTGGTTCTTAAAAGGAAACAGTTCGAGAAGGTTCAATTGTTTGGTTTTAAAAAATTTGGAATTCAAATTCCACAAACATGAAATTTAGAAAGGGTAGTTAGGGGCTGTTTACCAAAATTTTCATTAAGTCTTGTATGGATAAATCTGTCTGTCTGGTTAAATTTATCTGTCTGGATAAATTGTTGTTGTTGTTTACTTTTTTATCTGAATCAACAGTTTGAATAACAGAAATGACCGATTTACCCATGAGTATGAATTATAAGTTGTTTTATATATTCTGTTTATTTTTTAAACCAAATTATATTTCTAAAACACAAAATTATTTAAACATCAAAATATAAATTCATAAATTCATTGATATAATCCAAAAATCAAAACATAAATCATAAAGTTCTTAAAAATCCAAGTTCAAACACAAAGTAGCAAAGATCAAACACAAACACTTCAAACTTAAACATTGTTAACCAAAGTATTTGCAATTCCATCACGCAAAGTAGTCATATATTGAGTGCTGAGTTGGGCATGTGCATGATTAAACCTTTCTTTTTTAGTCAAAGCACGTCGACGTCGAAAATCCGCTAACCAATATCTAGGAAAGTTTTCACAACGTCGACGTCAGACCCATTTGTTTTGCCGGATTTGGTAGGATTTATTTGAAACTGAATTCCATTCTAGTCCCACATTTGATTTATATGAACGTGCGGAATTTAAATCTAGGGATTTCAATCACTACTAAAAAAACAAGATTTCAGGCGGAAAATCCGCCGGAAAACACTGTTTTCGGCGGATTTTTCGGCGGATGCGGTCGTCGGAAAAAGGGCACCGAGATTGACTGTTTTCGGCGGAATTTTCGGCGGATACTGTTTTCGGCGGATTTTTCCGCCGAAAATCCGTCGGAAAAAAATAGGCATAATTAACAAAATTTTAATTAACAACATAATTAAAAAATAAAATTTCGGCGGATTTTTCCGCCTGAAATATTTTTTTTGTTTATTTATTTATAAATTAATTTTAAAAATAATATTTTCGACAAATTTTCGACAGATTTTTCCGCCTGAAATATTTTTATTTATTTATTTTTTATTAATTGATTTAATACTTTTAATTATATAATCCGTCGGACATCCGCCGGAAATTCTGTATATTTTTTTAAAAAAATTGATTTTTATGTTAATTAGAAGTTTACCTAAATAACAATTATTATTTATAAATTACTAAATAACAATTAATATTTACAAATTACTAAACAACACAATATCCAAAATGAAATACAAATCCAAATGTAGTTTACATTAATATGTACTAATCAATATTTGTGTACCATCACTTTCTCATGGAGTGATTTGAATAGTTGACTATTAGTCTTATCATCGAATATAATAAACGATGGTGGAGGCAAATGTTGCTTCTTCAACAGTTTCTCATGTCTCGTATCTTCGTATCTTTTGTATTTCTTGTCTCGTGTATCTCTTTCGATTGGATAACCTAAACCTACCATAAACAAGGTAAACAACAATTTATAATTATCACCAACAATTTTTTAACCAACAAGTCGACACCATTAAGTACTTGTGAAATTTAAACAAATATAATGAAAACAGAGAATTTACGTATGGTTTAATAAAAGAACCAATAACTCACTGTTGTATTTGAAGAATCTTTGAAGCATGCCACCAAATGCACCATTTCCACCAGCCAATACCACAACTAAATATTCACAAGCAGATGTCATAACAAAGAAGAGTTTTATCAAAAGGGTATAAGCCAATTTCTATATCATTAAGCAAGTTTCTCACCAATATTTCCAGTCCTTTATTGATACATAATAGAGAACTAATTGATAAATAATAGCTGCTTTGACACAAAAGCTATAAATAAGAAACAGACCTTTTTTTCCAAACAAGATTACCTCTTATCGATTCAGATATTGTCTCTTAATGGAACTATTAAGAGGTAAACAAACAACCCCTTAGTATAAAGCAAACATGTAGAAAATGGCTATATGAAGACAACTAGACGATATATGATCAATGCCAGTTAGATGTATACCTCAAAACGAAATCTTTGCACCTTTGTTTGCTCTGTATACCAGCACAATTACATAATCTTCATGCTCTAGATTCCTTTTTTCCTTTTGGGAGTGGAGGTGGGAGACATACCTCTGCCATGGCTTTGATCATTCAATCCATTTCAACGCTAAATAAACCTTTTTGGTGCTTTTTTTCAAGATATCATCTTGACCCTTTATGTCCATTAGTTCCCTTATTGATAATGTCGATTTTCGACATCATTTTTAATCTCAAACTAGGTGGTTTACGCACGTCTTCGAGTGAAATACGAGTTTTTCACGGGTTTTTGTTGAGAAAGTACAGGTACAAGCATTTTTGTCCAAAAGAGCAGCAAAGTTGAGTTCCGGAGCTGAAAACGAGAGAAATCGAGAAACTGCGAAACAGAATCTGGCGCCAGTCTTGGCGCCAGCCAACCAGCACCAGTATCCGCGCCAAGAATCCAAACAGAAGCTGGCGCCAGTCATGGCACCAGTCCATCCGCGTCGGTGCTGGCCCCGACGCCCAGTTTTATAAAACTATTTTCTGCAGCTAGGTTTTGATACGCAAGACACACACGACGGCCAGAGCAGTTTAGGGGGCGATTTTGGGATACTTTTTACACCTTTCGAAGCCACGTTAGAGGATCAATCGGAGCCACGTTCATCACGCGAAGTAGATACGAACACGAGAGAAGGGAGTACATCATTCCATTCGCCATGATCACGTTTGCCATGTTTTCTTCCATTGTTCTTTTCTTTTCTTTTGTGTTTGAATCCACCACCGACATGAACTAACCTGTTCATGTTGGGGGTTGGAATGAATTTAGTTTGTAAGCATATGAACAGATGACTTGAACATTTATCATTTTTCCTATTTAATGAATGCGTGTAATTTGGTTTTAATGCTTTTGAGAGTTTAGCTACCTGTCAATTGTTTTGTTGTTTCCAGTTGAGTTCGAGAGAATTAACTGTTAACTAGAACTAGAAATTACATGTCTAAGGCGAGAATTTGGTGATAGAGATATACCGAATACGGCTTAATCCTAATTGAACCATTTAGGTTGAGATCGAGAGATAAAATCTATATGTTCACAATTAATCTTGCGCTTAATGTGTTTTGGAATCCATAAGTTGATATCGAAAGATAAAACTTGTCATTTTCAAAATAAAACCCGTTGTTGCTCGAAAGAGAACAACGGTGACTTTTAGAGATTGGATATTCATTAAGGGAATAACTGGTGATCGTTTCAAGTCTGATATTCGTATGTGAAAACCTAAGGATTTCCAACCCTCAACTGTTTTCTCTATCGGAAGTTTCCAAAGCTGTTTACTGTCTTGTGTTTGATTTATTTTCTTGCAATTAATTAGTTCAACACCATCTCTCAATTTCGATAGTTCAGTTAATAGAGCTTGTAGTAATTGTGATACTTAGTTCCTAGTTCCTGTGGATTCGATACTCGTACTTACCGTACGTTATTACTTGATTTCGACACCGTACACTTGCGGTTAGATTCTCGGGGTGTGAAAACCTCGTATCAAGTTTTTGGCGCCGCTGCCGGGGAACTAGTTGTAGCTAATAGCACTATCAGCTATACGCGCTATTAGATTGAGCATTTTCTTTTCTTGTTATTTTATTTTGTCACGTTCAATTTTTGGGTTGCTGATTTTGTTCACTTTTTATTTCAGGTACTAATTGGTTTATGCCAAGGAAGACCCGAGGGGAAGAGCTCGAGAAATTTGATCCGGAGATTGAACTAACCGGCCGTCGTCTACGTAAAGAAGCGAAAGCTAAAAGAAATCTGAAATTCGAGATGTCCGACGACGAAGGACCGCCACGCAATGATCCGCCTCGCAACAATCCACCACCACCTCCGGAAAGAATTCCTATGCGGTCGTTTGCCGATCCGAATGTGGCGGCGGCACGCATAGGCATCCAGCCGCCCACGACTGGGGCAAACTACTTCGAGATTAAACCAAGTACCATTGTCATGGTACAGCAAAACCAGTTCGGAGGGGCACCGGCCGAAGATCCTCATGCACACCTCCGTGCATTCGAGAGGATATGTAATACGTTCAAGATCAACAGGATGGAGGAAAACGCGATCAAGCTAAGACTCTTCAGTTTTTTCCTAAAGGGTAGAGCTGAAATTTGGATAGAGGGCTTACCATCGGATATTATCACCACATGGGCAGACCTGAAAGCTGCATTCCTCCAGAAATTCTTCCCACCGGGAAGAACCGCTCAACTGATGGCCGACATTACCCACTTCGCGCAATGGGAACAAGAGACCTTGTACGAGGCATGGGAGCGATACAAGGATATGTTGAAGAAATGTCCTCACCACGGGTTACAAGAATGGGTCATCATCCAGACCTTCTTTAGTGGCCTTCACCCACAGTTTAAAAATGATATCACTGCTGCCGCGGGTGGAGCACTAATGAATAAGTCCTATGAAGAGGCATGCGAGCTGATTGAAAATCTATCCGAGCATAGTTTTTCTACTCCAAGGGCTGATGTTAGAAGAGTCACGAGTGTTCGGGAGTCGGATGAGCTTAAGGAACTAAAAGCTCAACTAGCTTTTATCACGGACCGTCTGAAAGGGGGCAATCCGGGAGAACCTGAACAAGTTCAATATATGCAAAACCGGAACCAACCGAGGAACGATCCTTTCTCGAACACTTACAATGAGGGGTGGAAAAAGCATCCTAATCTGTCATGGAGCCAACCCGATCAGCAACAACAAGGTAACTTTTCTAACTTTTCTCATTCTTCCAATACTAATAATGTTTACCGTCCTCCAGGGTTTCACCAAAGGAATGAAGGACCATCTGGGGAGAATAAACCGGGACTGGAAGAGATGATGATGAAGTTCATGACCAAGATGGACAACACAGTCGAGGGATTAGCAAGCACGATCAACACTGTCAAGGCGGCTACCGAACAAAACACCGCCTCCATCAAGATCTTGGAAAGGCAAGTGGGGCAGATTTCTGAAGCCCTACAAAACCGACCTCCCGGAACACTTCCAAGTCAAACGGAAAGGACAAACCGGGAAACATGCAATGCCATCTATCTAAGAAGTGGCAAAGAGCTGATCAAGGAGCCAACACGAGAGCTTACATCAAAAGGAGCCGATCCCAAGGAGAAAGAGGTCGAGACCATAGATATGGATGAGTTAGAGGTTGATAAAGAGTTCGTGATTAAAGAGAACCCGGGTGACGAAGAGAACAAGAAGAGCGGAGAGACGAAGCTAAAGCAACCACCGATCAAGCCGGAAATTCCAAGAGTGCCATACCCGAATAGACTGAAAGCGAATAAGGATGATGTTAATTTTTCGAAATTTATTGATGTATTTAAAAAACTAACTATTAACATCCCTTTTGTAGATGCCTTAGCACAAATGCCTTCTTACATGAAGTTCATGAAAGAGATCTTATCCAAGAAGAGGGCAATCGACCACCAGTCTACAGTTGCACTTACTGAGGAGTGCAGCGCAATCATTCGGAACAAGCTTCCCCCGAAGCTTAAAGATCCAGGGAGTTTTTCTATCCCTATTCAAATTGGGAAGTTTTCTTTTAATAAAGTGTTATGTGATTTAGGAGCGAGTATTAACTTAATGCCTCTCTCTATTTTCAGGAAACTCGGATTGGGTGAAGTGAGCCCAACGTACATGACGCTGAAGCTCGCGGATAGATCGATCGTATATCCGTATGGAGTTATTGAAGACGTGCAAATCAAAGTTGGAAAATTCTACTTTCCAGTGGACTTCGTGGTGCTGGACATCGATGAAGATATAGAGGTCCCATTGATATTGGGACGATCCTTTCTAGCCACGAGTCGAGCTTTAATTGACATGGAGGAAGGAGAGATGACCTTCAGAGTCGGTGGCGAGAGGGTGACTTTCAAGATGTTCGAGAAGACGAAAGGTCGGAGTGAAGAGGCATCCGGATCTGGTCATGGAAGGCCAATTGCGAGAGAATCCGCGGGGAATCGCAAGTGTGGGCGATTCGAGTCAGCGGATACCGAGCCGAGCTGAAACCACATAGTCGTGCCACGACTTTAAATAAGGCGCTGGGTGGGAGGCAACCCACCAAGGTTTGTTTCCTTTTATTATTTTTGGTTTGAGTGTGTTTATATTTCCGAAAAAAAAACCATAAAAATCGAAAAACGAAAAAAGCCAAAAAATAGCTGAACAGAGGCTTACGCGGCTTGTGCCGCGGCCTACAAGCCGCGCGCCAAACCGCGGGGCCTTCTGTTGGATTCTGAAACAGTATCTTACGCGGCTTGTGCCGCGGTTTATAAACCGCGTGCCAAGTCGCGGGGAGCCCTGTTGTGGAAATCCGTTCTCTTTTGATGCTTTCTCTTCCTGCTTTATTTGTTCGTTCTGTTTCTGTTTTGTTTGTTTTTGTTTTCTCCCTCCCTTTCTCCGGTGCGTCGTTGTCAACTCCATCTTTTGAGAAGAATCTCCTCCGGTCGCTCAATCTTTCAAGATCTGCTCTTCCGTCCGGGCAAAACAGGTATGTTCTAACTTTTCCTGCATAACGAGTGGTGTATGATGTATAGTCTTTATTAGTTAAGCGAGATGCCACAAACCTAAGTTTCACTTAGGTTTGGGGTGCCTTATTTTTCATCATCTACACACTCAGCTTTTATCCCTGTGCAAACCTCGGTTTCACCGAGGTTTGGGGTTGGCTTTGTTTGACAAACCTAGGCCACGGCCTAGGTTTGGGGTGGCCATGTTTTTGAAAATGCTAGATTAGCTCTTTGTTGCTTCATGTTATGTTATGTCTTGCCTGTTTGTTACCTGTAATAACCGCACAACGACACTTGTTTCATTTGGTGTCGCCTGAACCGACACTTGCACATTGGGGACAATGTGCGGGTAAGGTTTGGGGTTGCCCAATCGGGCCCACATTTATGCACGTAGATTTCCCGCACCTCTGCATGCTTAGATCACTTTAGCCCAATTTTTTTTTGTTTTGAATGATTGCGACCAACCATTGTAGGAAGAATCTTGTGATAGTGACGTGACCATTAGGGAAGGACCGGGAAAGGACATGACTAGGGACATTAGTGGAGACCACCCATTAGTGAGATTTTGAGCCTAAAAGACGTTGTTCATTTCGAGGGATTCGTACACTTGAGTCATATACACTTTTTCGAGTTCCTTGTCGTGAATATAGAATGATCTCGCTATATTATTGCATTAAGTAGCAAAGACAACCATCGGGATATTAGGTAAGGGTGTAGTAGACCATATCGTGTGGACCTTAAGAAATGATTCCAGGCATTGTGTGTTTGTTTAACCCTGTTTTTAGCTTTCGTACCCTTTTCACCCATTCGTGTGTAACCATAGCCACTTTGTAGCCATACACTCACCTTTTCATTTCAGACCCACCTTTAAACCCGAGCCGAAAGCCTTAGCCAACCCTATCCGAAAGTGTGTCAAACAGAGGCGATAATGAATAGAGAAAACAAAGCGGAAAAGAAGAAAATAGTACAGGCCAGTCATTGAGAATAAATGGGGTCAATGTAACCCAATAAATAGAAAAGAGGGCCAATGATGCCCCAATCAAATAAATAGGACCAATGAAGTCCCAGCACACAATAAAAAATACAGTTATTTAGATAGTAGTTACAGTAGAAAATAAGAGAGTCAAAGTGACTCCATTAGTAATAAAGAGGGCCAAGTGTTAGAAAATAAAGTCAAAAAGTTAGAACTGTTAATGATTGACACACCGAGGATTTTTGATCCTTTTACCCTTTGTTCTTAGCCATAACCCTAGCCCCATTACAACCCTCGTAAAGACCTGGATGATCTTCTGGAAAACGTGATTAGAGTATGCTACCACTTTTTACTGATATTCCCTGTCTTGCTACTTGATTCCTCTCTGAGATCAATTTTTGTACATTTGTGCGTCTTTCATCAGAGTTGTCATGTAATCTTTGAATAATCTTGTACATAACTTCCTACACATGACAACACGTGCGATAACCTAGGCTCGAGCGACTCGAGAGTATCCCGTGAGGTAGGGTCGAGGCGAAATGTTTTCCCTAGTATGTCTGGACCTAGAACAACCTTAATGGAAACGGAGCAGTCACGAGTTCAACTTACAATGGAAGGTCATAGATCAAACGAAATAGGAATGAGGCGAGAATGAGATAGGCATTCACGGGTATGGAAAATCACCGGTGCATCACGTGGTACCAATTGGGAGTTGTGCAGTTATTACATTTCTCCGATATGTGCTTTTATTCTATTTTATCGCTATTTTGCTTGAGGACAAGCAACGCTCGGTTTGGGGTTGTTGATAATGTCGATTTTCGACATCATTTTTAATCTCAAACTAGGTGGTTTACGCATGTCTTCGAGTGAAATACGAGTTTTTCACGGGTTTTTGTTGAGAAAGTACAGGTACAAGCATTTTTGTCCAAAAGAGCAGCAAAGTTGAGTTCCGAAGCTGAAAACGAGAGAAATCGAGAAACTGCGAAACAGAATCGGGCGCCAGTCTTGGCGCCAGGAAACCAGCACCAGTATCTGCGCCAAGAATCCAAACAGAAGCTGGCGCCAGTCATGGCGCCAGTCCATCCGCGCCGGTGCTGGCCCCGACGCCCAGTTTTATAAAACTATTTTCTGCAGCTAGGTTTTGATACGCAAGACACACACGACGGCCGGAACAGTTTAGGGGGCGATTTTGGGAGACTTTTTACACCTTTCGAAGCCACGTTAGAGGATCAATCGGAGCCACGTTCATCACGCGAAGTAGATACGAACACGAGAGAAGGGAGTACATCATTCCATTCACCATGATCACATTTGCCATGTTTTCTTCCATTGTTCTTTTCTTTTCTTTTGTGTTTGAATCCACCACCGACATGAACTAACCTGTTCATGTTAGGGGTTGGAATGAATTTAGTTTGTAAGCATATGAACAGATGACTTGAACATTTATCAGTTTTCCTATTTAATGAATGCGTGTAATTTGGTTTTAATGCTTTTGAGAGTTTAGCTACATATCAATTGTTTTGTTGTTTCCAGTTGAGTTCGAGAGAATTAACTGTTAATTAGAACTAGAAATTACATGTCTAAGGCGAGAATTTGGTGATAGAGATATACCGAATACGGCTTATGTAACACCTTAGGCATATCCCACATCGACCGTGGACAGGAGAGATGTTGGGTATATTAGTAAACCTTGGCCTTACCAGACACAACGCGTTTTGGGGCCACAAGCATGCAGGTTCCTTGGGAACTCTGTGGTTAAGCGTGCTTGGGTGGGAGTAGTACCAGGATGGGTGACCTCCTGGGAAGTCCTTGCGAAGTCCTTGCCAGGTCGCCAAGAACAAAGCCGTGAGCCAGTGGGGCAAAGCGGACAATATTGTGTCGTGGTAAGCGGGGTGTTACAAATGGTATCAGAGCCACTCCTGTGCCGTTCGGGATGGTGGGGCAAACCTTATCGAGGACGATGAGTCCCTAAGGGGGGGTGTGTGTAACACCTTAGGCATATCCCACATCGGCCGTGGACAGGAGAGATGTTGGGTATATTAGTAAACATTGGCCTTACCAGACACAACGCGTTTTGGGGCCACAAGCATGCGGGTTCCTTGGGAACTCTGTGGTTAAGCGTGCTTGGGTGGGAGTAGTACCAGGATGGGTGACCTCCTGGGAAGTCCTTGCGAAGTCCTTGCCAGGTCGCCAAGAACAAAGCCGTGAGCCAGTGGGGCAAAGCGGACAATATTGTGTCGTGGTAAGCGGGGTGTTACAGCTTAATCCTAATTGAACCATTTAGGTTGAGATCGAGAGATAAAATCTATATGTTCACAATTAATCTTGCGCTTAATGTGTTTTGGAATCCATAAGTTGAGATCGAAAGATAAAACTTGTCATTTTCAAAATAAAACCCGTTGTTGCTCGAAAGAGAACAACGGTGACTTTTAAAGATTGGATATTCATTAAAGGAATAACTGGTGATCGTTTCAAGTCTGATATTCGTATGTGAAAACCTAAGGATTTCCAACCCTCAACTGTTTTCTCTATCGGAAGTTTCCAAAGCTGTTTACTGTCTTGTGTTTGATTTATTTTCTTGCAATTAATTAGTTCAACACCATCTCTCAATTTCGATAGTTCAGTTAATAGAGCTTGTAGTAATTGTGATACTTAGTTCCTAGTTCCTGTGGATTCGATACTCGTACTTACCGTACGTTATTACTTGATTTCGACACCGTACACTTGTGGTTAGATTTAGGGGGGTGTGAAAACCGCCTATCACTTATGACTGGTATTAATCAACATGAAAGAAAAATATCAGAAAAGTACAAAATAATGTTTTATGTTCAACTTAGCTAAATGAAAACCATGACTTATTACCAATTTTGGGAACAAAAAGTTGAGTCCCAATGAGGCCTTGCAGAAGTTTCAAATGCTTCAAAGACTCATTATGCAGAAGACTGATGGTATCCACCACCATGGTCCATCTTTTCTTTGCCACTCCCATGATGTTCTAAAGATGGATAAGAAATCATAAGCAATTCTCAGTTAATTTTATATGCAAAAAAGACCAATATACTTGCCATTTTTGTCCAAGATCACTACTTTCACAAAAAATGTAGTGTTCTTTTGGCATTTTTGCAAGAAACCCAAGTACAAATAATCTGACTATAAAAAAGAACTACAACAATCAAATAATTAATCCAAAACCTATCTCATTTCTGGTTTATCAAGAGTAAATTCATACCCAAATTTTACAAACCAGGTCAATATTAACCAAAACTAATTGAAATCAACACCTTATAATCGTCTGTTTCGAATAATTCATACATGGGTGCTTAAAACATTTGGGAGCTAAAGATTGCAAGTAGGGTGATTCTGCTTACATGGCATGTTTCCTAGATATACAAACTAACTAGAAATTATTAGTATAATAATATTTAAGAAATCGAAATGCTACTACCCCTTGTATCAGTTTTAGACACACACATATTAAAGTAAACTGCATCTTCAATGCCAAACATCTCCAAGTTTCACATACACAAGTAAAAGTGCAAAACATGTACATTCAAGTCGAGATACACTCTAATTAACAAATCGCAACAAAAGTGTAACATAATGATACAATGAGAGGATTCAAATTAGAAATAGTAAACTTAAGGTGAAGATAAAATTAGAACTTGCTCTCTATTTCCCAAATTTTACAAAAATTAATGATAAGATAAATCTGAAAACCCAAATAATTAAGTGATCAATAATTGTCTAATGTGAAACATTTTCCCTCTAAAGATCCAAAAAGTCTAATAGAGTGTATATGCTTGGTCGAATATAACTACAATCCGCTAACTAAATTTGACTTCAATTAGTTCTTCAGCCACCATTAAGACACAACTCAAACAACCTACCTCAGATTATCATAACACGTTTGGATTTCTTCAAATCTTTTTCAATAGTTTAAGTTTGAGTTGGTCATATGTGGGTTTCAATTAGATTTGAACAGAGGAAAGTAGAAGAAATTAAGTTATCATCTATGCATGTGTAATCAAAATAGAGTCGAGATTGAGATACTCCTATCACATCAATACACAATATTTTACACAGATTAAGATATTCCACAAATTCATCAAAGCATCTATCTATGTATTAGAGAAATTTATTTACTAATTACTATTAGCTATCCGTGAGTCTAGATTCCAAGACTCCACCAACACAACCGTGTCAGGATCGAATCTTAACAAGACTAATAATACTTAGAATTCAGAATTAAAGAATCTGCGGAATAGAACTTTAATTCGCACAATCAAAGAACAATATATCAGAAAACACACAGCTGTTTGTATTCACTGATTCGACTCACAAGCTTACAACCAAACCTCAATCTTGATGAACAGGCTCAATCAAGACGACTTCTACTTCTCTAGAAATAGGGTTCTAAACCTTGAGGTTAATTCTCTCTAAACAAAATCGAATTGTATCTCACGTATATCTCTTACTATTAGCTATCTATCAACAACTATTTATACACAATAAGTACAAGATAACTATCACAAATAAATTGATCTTCTGAATCTTCTTTAAGCATATCTTCATTCATTCCACTTTTATCTCCAAAATCTTCGCATTCCAACCTTGTCACATCAGCAGTATTAATCTTTATTCAGCATGAGCAGTACTAATATTCTCCAGCAGCACTAATTCATTTCAGCAGTATTAACTCATTCCAGCAGCATTAACTTGTTCCAGCAGTACTAACTTGACTAGCAGTACTAACCTTGTTCCAGCAGCATTAATGTATCAGCAGTACTAACAATGATCTAGCAGTATTAACTTTGTCTTGCAGTAGTAACCATTGCATAAGCAGTACTAACTTTGATCTGGCAGCACTAATGTTGTTCTGGTAGTACTAACCATACTTGGCAAATCTTCAGTTCCCAACAATCTCCCCCTAACTTGACTTTTAGAAAGAGAAGTCAAGTTCTTCAGATGATGATGCTTCCAAAACTTAGTCTTGAACACACAAGTCAGGATTCAATCCCAAACTCTGATTTAAGATCCTTCTTACCAGGTATCTTGCCATCTTAGAATCTTTGTTACTCACCAACTTAGTTTTTAGCATTCCTTTCAACCTTGTCATGCTGTGCTCGTATATTTTATCCACCAAATAATACTCATGATATGCATAGTCAAGTGTTATGACATACACACCACAATTTTCAAAAAGCATCCAGTTGGTAACAGTTTGAAATTGCCTTTCTGTCAAATACTTAACTGCTTCTGTATTGAACATTAGACACAAATATTCAAGTACCATTTTGGTGATGGACATTCCATTCTCAGTCAGCATATTTCCATAAAGCTTCATTCCCACCTTGAACATCTCTTCCAAATCTGATCTAGAGCACATCCTTAAAAGTCTTCCCCATGTAGAACTGACCTCAAACTTCCCATCTGCTCTTTTTACTCTAATGTACTCCTTTCTCTGATCTTTCAAAGTATCCCAGAAGATGATTTCAGGAGCCATAGAAGCTAATGGTTTAACTTTGATAGGACTAGAATCAACCACAGTAATATACATATCATATTGAGTATTTGTTGGTGATTGTACATTGCTTGGTTGACCTGATGGAGTTGCCACTTCTTCTTCAGCAACTTTATGATCAGCTTTCTCTTTCACAACTTCCTCCTTAGCTTCTTCTACACTGGGTTCCACCCTAGGCTTCTTTACAACTTTCTTCTTTGAAGCTATAGACTTTGGTCTTGGTCTTTTGTTTGACATCATCTTGGTTCTTTTGAGTGTTTTAACAGCTTCAGGAATGGTTTCAGCTGTTTCCTTTGTTTCTGCTGCTTCAGGAATGGTTTCTGCTGCCTTATGTTTTTCAGCGGCATTAACCATTTCTGCTGCTTGAATGGTTTCTGCTGCTTTTTGACTAGCAGCATTAACCATTTCTGCTGCTTTTTCTGTTACTGCTTCTTTTAAAATCTTTGATACTGCTGCTTTCACCATCTCAAATACCTCTGCTTCAATCTCAGATTTAGTTACTGTAGAAACAGATACTGCTTCCTTCTCACTGTCAGATATTGCTGCATCAACAAGACTATGTATAATTTCAGTTACTGCTGCTTCAATCTCAGATACTGCAGCATTAACTGTTTCTACTGCTTTTTCTGTGGTTTCTGCTGCTTCAGTTACTGCTGCTTCAGTTACTGCTGCTTTCTCACTTTCTGCTTCCTTTGCAACTTCTGCAACCTGCTCAGCCTCCCCCTCAACTTTATGCTCATTCTCCCCCTCAACCTTTGCATCCTCCATGTTTAGTTCAGTTTCTAACTCCCCCTTTTTGGAAGCATCAGTGGTTGATCTTCTCCTTCTCAGAACATACTGAGCTTTCTTTCTTCTTTGCAGCAGCTTGGTGATCATCTTCTTATTTTTCTCTATCTTGGTGTGTTGATAAAGAATCACCTTTTTAAGCTCATCAATCTCCTTCTGCTGATTTATAACATCAATGTTGATGTTGGCAATGGTTTCCATCAATTCCTCATAAGTATATCTATCCTCACCCTGTTTAGGAGTGTTTACCTCCGTTAAAGGATCACTGGAAATTTTAGTAGGTGTCTTTTGCCTAGCAAAAGCACTGCCTACTCCCATGGTTTCTTGGCGCCTGGGTCCTCTGAATGTTTTCACATTCTGAGTTGCCGTGGGGAAGGTCTTATTGATGTTACCACTGTCCTTCTCTTTGCTAGCAGAAGTAGTGGCAGCCTTGCAGCCCACATGCTCATCCTTCTCCTTAGAGAGCACCTTCTTGGGGTTGGGAGACACCCCTGTGGTTACCCTTTTGATATTCTCTATTGGAGAATGCTCCAATAGAGGGCTTGTAGGCTTTGGGCTTTTAGGAGATACACCAAGGGAAGGAACCTTGTGTACCTTTCTTCTTTCAAACTTCTTGGTGATTTTGGGAGTGGGTCTTAAAAGAATGGACTGTGGGATGTCTTTGGTGATGGAAGGTTGGGATTGGTCATCAGTGGGTGTGTCTAATGAGGGCCTTGACCCTGATGCCATACCTTCAGTGGTGTGGGACACAACCATCATTGTAGAGAACAATGGTGTGTCAACTCCTTCCGAGTCCCTAGGAATTCTTCTCATATTTGAGAAAACCTTCCCTTTAGGGGGTTTTGGCACATATACCTCAGCAGACTGAGGTAAATCCATCAATTCATGGTTAATTATTTCTTGGACAAACCTGGGATACATGTAAAATTTCTTTTTGGATTCTAGGTTTGCCACAAGATCATTAAAAATCATTGCTGAAAAATTGAACTTTCTGGCAGTGGTTAAGCAGACCAAGGCATAAGCAATGGTACTGCTAAACTCACTCCATCCAGTTGTTTTCTTTGAAATACAGTGCATAAGAGTATGAACAAGAAATCGCCATTGGGTGTAGAATTTTGACTTGAAGAATTTAAAAACGCCAATGGGACCTTCATACCCCATTCTTGGTAAGGTCGAGAAAAGTTCATCATTAGATAGATAGGTTATACCTGAGGCATCATCTAAGTGAAGAGTGATGCGAATAACCTCCTCTGTGACCTTCAAGGGTTTGTCACAAACCCTTGTTCGAATGATTTTCTGCCCATCTTCGAAAATAACAGCGGCATTCTCCCAAAATTGCTTTTGATGCTCGATATATATGGTTGGGCACACTGTTAGGGCATGAGAGATGTGTGAGGACTTGAGAAAATCCACAATATCATGAAATCCTGCGGCCTGCTTTGGCTTCTGAAGCATCGCAATCTCATTATGCTCATCGACAAACTCCATTGTCGTCATTCTTCCTGAGGATTTGGATAGAAAACACAGAGATTCTAGGGAGAAAAGGTTAGAAAGAGATGAATTGAATGCAAAAAGACGTTATGAACTTTGGCGGGCTGAAAGAGTATTTATAGCAGTATTAGCCCTGATTTTCTTTAAAAGCAGTATTAACTACTAAGCAGTATTAACTTCGAAGCAGTATTAACTTCAAAGCAGTATTAACTACTAAGCAGTATTAACGTCAAAGCAGTATTAACTACACATTGGCAGTAGAAAATATGTACTAGCAGTAGTAACTCTGCACTGGCAGTAGTAACTATACTTACACTTTGCAGCACTTGTCCATCTTACCTTTTGACATATCACCTTTACCACTTATCTTACCTCCTTCAGAATTATTCCCAAAAGCAACACGTCCTCCATCAATTCTTTTGAAATTCTTGAGGCAGGCCATGTTACCTGTCATGTGCCTGGAGCAACCACTATCAACATGTCAGATGCTCTTCCCCTTGAGCTGTTGGTTGCCCTGCACATCAGATAAATCAGTTAGTTTTATTGGGAACCCAAGCCGAAGTGGTCTTGGGTCTCCCTTGCTCATCAAAGTACTTGCACTGGGTTTTGATGAGATTTTCAAACTTAGGTACTGCAGTACTGGAGAACTTTGTCAATATGATTGGTCTAGCAGCACAAAAACTAGAAGCAATATTAACCTTAGAAGAACTACTAACAGAGTTAGCAGCACTAACAGAGTTAGCAGCACTAACAGAGTTAGCAGCACTAACACTGCTAGCAGCAGTATTGGCAGTAGTATTGCTTCTAGCAGCACTATCCTTGTCAGCAGTACTATCTGAGGTAGCAGTACTGACATTAGTGCTTTTGGGGACCCACATATTGACACATTCCTTTTCAGTCTGTTTTCTCATGTGGCTTTTGGATTCATCTTGTTTCTTAGCCACATTATTCCTTGCAGGCTTCCTATAACCAGAAGATTTTTGAAAACTTCTTTGAAAACTTTTCTTTTGGTTAATAGGATTGAAATAACAGTATTTGGCAAGATGATTCAATTTGCCACAAATAAAACAAGGTTTTGGTCTGTTAATCCTTTGCAGATTAACTCCTTGCTTTTGTGCCCACTGGTTATTCCAATTTCTTTGATTTCCCCTCTTTTTATCATGTTTTTGGGGCTCATCCTTTTGAAAATTCTTGCAAGAACAATGTTCACAGGTATTGGACTTCACAACAGTGGTCTGTGTGTAATGAACTCCCTTTCCTTTTTCAGATCTTTTCATCTCATTGTTCTTATCCCAGGGACTTCCACCATCCTCATTAGTCTTTATGTAATTCTCTAAGGGAATCTCACCATTGACATTCTTGTTCCTTTTCTTAGACTCTTCTTTTTCAGTTTTATCCTCCACAACAACTTCATCTGATGGATCTATTTTAGTAGCTCCTTCAGGTAAGTCCTTCCTATCCTTGGTTTCTAATAGGTCTGACTTAGGAGGAATGTAGTTGTTGTTGTAGGGTGGGGGTGTGGCATTGTACCCTATGCATGGTTTCAACTTACTCTGGATTTGAGAGTTGATTATGTTGTCCATGACTTTAGAGGCACAATTAAACTTTTCTATATCAAGTTTAATTAGTTCAACACCATCTCTCAATTTCGATAGTTCAGTTAATAGAGCTTGTAGTAATTGTGATACTTAGTTCCTAGTTCCTGTGGATTCGATACTCGTACTTACCGTACGTTATTACTTGATTTCGACACCGTACACTTGTGGTTAGATTTAGGGGGGTGTGAAAACCGCCTATCACTTATGACTGGTATTAATCAACATGAAAGAAAAATATCAGAAAAGTACAAAATAATGTTTTATGTTCAACTTAGCTAAATGAAAACCATGACTTATTACCAATTTTGGGAACAAAAAGTTGAGTCCCAATGAGGCCTTGCAGAAGTTTCAAATGCTTCAAAGACTCATTATGCAGAAGACTGATGGTATCCACCACCATGGTCCATCTTTTCTTTGCCACTCCCATGATGTTCTAAAGATGGATAAGAAATCATAAGCAATTCTCAGTTAATTTTATATGCAAAAAAGACCAATATACTTGCCATTTTTGTCCAAGATCACTACTTTCACAAAAAATGTAGTGTTCTTTTGGCATTTTTGCAAGAAACCCAAGTACAAATAATCTGACTATAAAAAAGAACTACAACAATCAAATAATTAATCCAAAACCTATCTCATTTCTGGTTTATCAAGAGTAAATTCATACCCAAATTTTACAAACCAGGTCAATATTAACCAAAACTAATTGAAATCAACACCTTATAATCGTCTGTTTCGAATAATTCATACATGGGTGCTTAAAACATTTGGGAGCTAAAGATTGCAAGTAGGGTGATTCTGCTTACATGGCATGTTTCCTAGATATACAAACTAACTAGAAATTATTAGTATAATAATATTTAAGAAATCGAAATGCTACTACCCCTTGTATCAGTTTTAGACACACACATATTAAAGTAAACTGCATCTTCAATGCCAAACATCTCCAAGTTTCACATACACAAGTAAAAGTGCAAAACATGTACATTCAAGTCGAGATACACTCTAATTAACAAATCGCAACAAAAGTGTAACATAATGATACAATGAGAGGATTCAAATTAGAAATAGTAAACTTAAGGTGAAGATAAAATTAGAACTTGCTCTCTATTTCCCAAATTTTACAAAAATTAATGATAAGATAAATCTGAAAACCCAAATAATTAAGTGATCAATAATTGTCTAATGTGAAACATTTTCCCTCTAAAGATCCAAAAAGTCTAATAGAGTGTATATGCTTGGTCGAATATAACTACAATCCGCTAACTAAATTTGACTTCAATTAGTTCTTCAGCCACCATTAAGACACAACTCAAACAACCTACCTCAGATTATCATAACACGTTTGGATTTCTTCAAATCTTTTTCAATAGTTTAAGTTTGAGTTGGTCATATGTGGGTTTCAATTAGATTTGAACAGAGGAAAGTAGAAGAAATTAAGTTATCATCTATGCATGTGTAATCAAAATAGAGTCGAGATTGAGATACTCCTATCACATCAATACACAATATTTTACACAGATTAAGATATTCCACAAATTCATCAAAGCATCTATCTATGTATTAGAGAAATTTATTTACTAATTACTATTAGCTATCCGTGAGTCTAGATTCCAAGACTCCACCAACACAACCGTGTCAGGATCGAATCTTAACAAGACTAATAATACTTAGAATTCAGAATTAAAGAATCTGCGGAATAGAACTTTAATTCGCACAATCAAAGAACAATATATCAGAAAACACACAGCTGTTTGTATTCACTGATTCGACTCACAAGCTTACAACCAAACCTCAATCTTGATGAACAGGCTCAATCAAGACGACTTCTACTTCTCTAGAAATAGGGTTCTAAACCTTGAGGTTAATTCTCTCTAAACAAAATCGAATTGTATCTCACGTATATCTCTTACTATTAGCTATCTATCAACAACTATTTATACACAATAAGTACAAGATAACTATCACAAATAAATTGATCTTCTGAATCTTCTTTAAGCATATCTTCATTCATTCCACTTTTATCTCCAAAATCTTCGCATTCCAACCTTGTCACATCAGCAGTATTAATCTTTATTCAGCATGAGCAGTACTAATATTCTCCAGCAGCACTAATTCATTTCAGCAGTATTAACTCATTCCAGCAGCATTAACTTGTTCCAGCAGTATTAACTTGACTAGCAGTACTAACCTTGTTCCAGCAGCATTAATGTATCAGCAATACTAACAATGATCTAGCAGTATTAACTTTGTCTTGCAGTAGTAACCATTGCATAAGCAGTACTAACTTTGATCTGGCAGCACTAATGTTGTTCTGGCAGTACTAACCATACTTGGCAAATCTTCAGTTCCCAACAAACCTTGAAAAGAAAGATGAACAAACCACAAATTGATACAATCCAGATGTGAGATTTGGAGATTTGTTTAGTGTTTACCTGTTTAGAGAGTCGAGAGGCAAAAACCAAGAAGGAATGAACGATTTAGTGAGATAAGGGCAACGTGAGAAGATATTACCTCTTCAGAATTCAGATTGCAACCGATTACAAACTTCATTTACCTCTTCAGATTGCAGCCGACTTACTTTACTTCAAAATCAAACAAACAGCTTGCAAGTAAAGTAAGACCGATTTAGGGCAGAATCCACAACACAACCACGACTCCGTAGTCGATTTAGGAAACCAGAACCAAACAATGGACAATCTAATTATCTGTGTGTGAGAGACGGTCGATTTAGTCAACCAGAACCAATTTTCGATACATGAATAGCTGAGGGTCGAGAGATTGAGTCTAATGTTCGTCGTTCGATTGTTTTAGTGTTCGTGAGGGATTGAGGCGACAGAGGGGTTTGAGAAGGAGGGAAGACGAGGGTTTCTGATTTTGGGTAGATGAAGGAGTAATGAAAAAGGAGAGGGAAATGAAAACAAGAGGAGAGGGAACCGAAAAATAAAGAGGGAAACGAAAAATAAAGAGGGAAATTTTATTTATGTTTAGAAAAAATCCTAATAATAGCTTTTAAATATTAAATATATAATTTTAAATAAAAGATAATAAACTTTAAAAGATAAATAAATTATTTTAAATGATAAATAACAATTGTGACATATCATCGTGTGAGAAGTTGAGTTAATGTGGGATATGTGATAAGTGGACCAAATATTTGATCACTTATAATCTCAAACTCACCCATGAATCGCATCCTAGTGTGCATCCAATGGTTGATAACAAGATCAACTATATGACGGTAATCAAATGAAAAAGGGTTAAGGTGAGAAACGTAAAAAAGGATCCATTAACGGCCATTTGGATCCAGTAAACCGATTAATGTTCAATTGAGTTGATTAAACACCTAACAGATCACTGAAACCCCAATAGGATCCATTAACGGCCATTTGGATCCAATAAACCCTTGTTGGATCCATTAACGACCATTTGGATCCAATAAACCCCTGTCAGATCCATTTGGCAGTCCAATACGGTTCATTAAAGGCCAATACGTCCCATTAAAGCCCATAACGGTACATTAAGCCCACAAGGGTCCATTAAAACCCAAAATGATCAATTAAAGGCCAATATGGTCCATTAAAGCACAATACGATTCATAAAGGCCCAATACGGTCCATTAAAGCCCAAACCGTTCCATAAGCCCATTAAAGTTTAATTGAGTTGATTAAACACCTAGTAGATCACTGAAACCCTAATAGGATTCATTAACGGTCATTTGGATCCAACAAACCCCTGTTGGGTTCATTAACGACCATTTGGATCCAATAAACCCCTGCGAGATCCATTTGGCAGCCCAATACGGTTCATTAAAGCCCAAACCGTTCTATAAGCCCATAACGGTCCATTGAAGCACAATACGATCTATTATAGCACAGTACGATCCATTATAACACAATACGATCCATTAAAGATTAAAAGAATATATTAAACCACAAATAAACCCATTAAAGTTCAATTGAGTTGATTAAACACCTAGTAGATCATTTAAATAGATACTCAATACGATTCATAAAGGCCCAATACGGTCCATTAAAGCCTAATACGTCCCATTGAAGCACAATATGATCCATTATAGCACAGTACGATCCATTATAACCCAATAAGATCCATTAAAGCTTAAAAGAATATACTAAACCACAAATAAACCCATTAAAGTTTAATTGAGTTGATTAAACATCTAGTAGACCACTGAAACCCCAATATGATCCATTAACGGCCATTTGGATCCAATAAACCCTTTTGGACTCATTAACGACCATTTGGATCCAATAAAGCCCAATACTTTCCATTAAAACCCATAATGGTCCATTAAAGCCCAATACGTTCCATTAAAACCCATAATGGTCTATTAAAGCCCAATACGGTTCCATTAAAGCCCGTAACGGTCCATTAAGCCCGTAACGGTCCATTGAAGGCCATAAAGATCAATAAGTATGTATGTGACGATATATATGAAGTGAATGTATATATATATATATATATATATATATATATATATGTGTGTGTGTGTGTGTGTGTGTGTGTGTGTGTGAACCGTTATAAGTATGTGGCTCGCTATACCGTCCATTAAAGCCCGATACGATCCATTAAAGCCCAATACGGTTCATCAAAGCCCAATACGTCTAATTAAAGCCCATGATAGTCCATTAAGCCCATAACGGTCCAGGGAAGCCCAAAGTGATCAATTAAAGGCCAATACGTCCAATTAAAGCTCATGACAGTCCATTAAGCCCATAACGGTCCATTGAAGCCCAAAGTGATCAATTAAAGGCCAATACGATCCACAAACAAACTCATTAAAGTTCAATTGAGTTGATTAAACACATATTAGATCACTGAAACCCCAATATGATCCATTAACGGCCATTTGGATCCAATAAACCCATACCAGATCCATTTGGCAGCCACAGTTCATTAAAGCCCAATACGGTCCATTAAGCCCATAACGGTCCATTGAAGCCCATAAAATAAATTAGGTTTGATTGTCAATAAATATATCTAAAAAAATTAATTTTCTTTAATATTTATATAATTAAAGTTAATTTTTTAATAATATTTCCGACGGATTTTCGGCGGATATTTAAAAAAAATATATTTTTTTAAAAACAGATTTTCGGCGAATTTTAAATAATTAATTTTCATTTAATTAATTTTTCGGCGGATTTTAAATAATTAATTTTCGGCGGATTTTAAATAATTAATTTTCATTTAATTTTCGACAGATTTTAAACATTTTCGGCGGATTTTAAAATAATTTTTAATCTCTTAATTAATTTTTAACTAATTAAAATATTTCCGGCGGATTTCCGACGGACCAAAATTAAAAAAATAATTAATTACATTCCGCCGAAAATATGTCGAGATTTAAAAAAAATAATTTTTTTTTTGGAATTTTCGGCGGATTTTCGGCGGAAGTCAACGGAGTTTGACTTTTTTAATTTCTGTCGGAAATCCGCCGGAAAGTTTCAGGCGGAAAATCCGTCGGAAAAATCCGCCGAAAATCTGTGTTTGTTTAGTAGTGAATGATGAAATTCCAAACATTGAATTTAGAATTTCCACGTGACATAGTCAATAGTTAACGAGATATCATATAATTTGTTTGAAATAATACTTTAAAATATGTATTAATCAATTAATAGAAGGTAATTTAATTTTTAATAATTTATTTTTATAAAATAATAGAACTCAATTCTATTCCAAATCCTATAAACCAAACACATCATAAAATCCAAATCATTCAATCCCAAATATTTCAAATTCCAAATCATATATTCCAAACCAAACCAAACGTACCTTTTAACCCCCTAACAAAATCCACAGATCTTACATTCTTCGATATCGAGTTTCAGATTTTTTATATTTGTTTAGTTACACGGGTTTCGAGGATTATTTCCCAACAAAACATGTTAATTATAGATAAATGATGTATGATTGTCCCATTGATGGGTTTATTCCAACTACTTTCCACATAAAATTCACAAAAAAACAAATATAAAATGCCCATAAATACACCAAGAGAGAGAGAGAGAGAGAGAGAGAGAGAGAGAGAGAGATGGGGGAGAAAGAAACTCCATTGAAGGCACCACACTTTGTGCTCATCCATGGCATAAGTGGAGGAAGCTGGTGTTGGTACAAGATGAAAAGCATGATGTACAACTCTGGATACATGGTGACTTGCATAGACCTCAAAGGTGCAGGCATCGATCCTTCTGATCCCAACACAATTCTCTCTTTTGATCAATACAACAAACCTCTTCTTGATTTCTTCTCTTCCTTGCCTCATGATCATAAGGTACAAACAATTCTTTATTATATATGTTTCACATATATATATATATATAATAATACAGAATTCGTCACTACAGGTGATTTTGGTAGGACACAGTGCCGGGGGATTAAGCGTAACACAAGCAACCCACAAGTTTCCGAACAAGATCAGTGTCGCGGTTTATGTTGCAGGAACCATGCTTAAAAACGGGCTTTTAACTGAACAAGACGTTAAAGATGTAAGTCTAACGACCTTTTCATAGTTATTGCTCTCTAAAGATTTAAATCCGTACGTGTTTTTGTATCCATGTTCAATGACTCTTCTTACCATCGTATATCATAATTTGGTTAAGAATTAGTGATCATAGTGTCAAAACCAACATTTAATATATATACAAGAAAGAGTTTTGAAAGTATTTAAGAATAACCAATTTACAATATTAAAAATAAATAAATATATATAGGATTGAGTTCTGGTGAGAAATTGAGGTTAACTTAAGAAGTTGAGGTTAACGTGATAAGCGTAAGAAGTGGTTGGATGAGAAATTGACGCACGTTAAGATGAGATGTACTGAGATGCACCGGAACAATTCCCTTCAAAGCCGCAAATTATAAAAGAACATTTGATTAAAAATAATCAACGATTCAAATTTACTTTTGACATTAATTTTTCACATTAACCTCAACTTATAAAATGACATTTTTTTTGATATGTTTAGTATATGTATAATAATTCTGGATGCATTATATGATAGTGGGTTTGTGTGACGTGTAAATAAAGAGTGGGGAAATGGAGGTGAATACTATGCTTATCTTTCTGGGCCAACTGTTATTCAAATGTCTGTCTTTTTGCCACAAAGCTGCATAGAAACGATCAAACGAGGAAAACATTTATTTTATTCGATATTTGTTTGCTGTGACATATTTTTTTTTTATATCCATAACTTCTTTTTTATATCCATAAGGGTATTTTAGGGCTCTATCGGAAAATATAGATTCATGAAGCCAAATTTTATATTCATGAAGCCAAAATATAGATTCATGAAGCATCAACAAAAAAAAAATTGCAGATTCATGATTGTAGATTGGTTTGTACGGGGTTTGCACAAACTGACTGATTTGCAATTGATATTTCCCATATATATATATATATATATAGAGAGAGAGAGAGAGAGAGAGAGAGATGGGAGGGTTATTATGCAACTCTTTATAATCCTTACAACAAAATTAACTGCGTTATTTGATCATCAACGATTATTATTTGATTAGTTGTAATCATCTTTAAATTACAAAATCTCAATTTTTATTTAAACATGTTAAACTTTTGTAAACTTTCGAATAAGAGGTCGTTTATTCAACGCTTATACCTGGTAAGAGCTTATCGATAATAATCAACACTTTCGTTTAGTTTATTGGCTAAGATTTAGATCATTTAAACGACATCATATGCAACATGTTTATTCGGTAAACACTTACCAGATAAGTATCGTCACTCTTGCTTACCGGGTAAGATTCTCAAACTTTATCTTGTTTATCCAATAATGTAAAGTGAATCTGCAGTAAACACTTACCAGATAAATGTTTAGTAAATTACCTTTGAAAAAAATATTATGACTTAATATTTGTGTATTTAGACGAGTAATAGGATCAAGTTTTTATTATAAATGAATAATGAACAGCTTTTTTATTTAAAATGAAAATATAAACTTTATAATATAATAAAAATTAGAAATGATGGTTAAATATGTTATACTAATCTAGTAAAAATCTTATAATATATATTGTGTTAAATTAAAATTTAAAAATTATATTTTTCATAAAGTTTGTTTGTTTCAAATAAATTTAAATATTTTAGATGTGAAATTGAAGATGTAATTATTATTTTTAATTGTAATGATTGAGTTTTTTTTTGGTATAAAAATATGATAAATGCTTTTCTTAGGGTTAAATAATTATTTATTTTGAAGATGTTTATTTGTTTAGTTTATAGAGTTTAAAATTTAAGAAATTTTATGTAGCAAGTATAGTAGAGTTATCGATTATGAGTCATAAACATAGTCGTCGCTTTTCTTTCTGTTGCTTCAAAAGTAGTTGATTAAGTTTCAGCCACTCGTATTTTCGATATTCCTTTTTATTTCCCATCAAAGCGACTCATTTCTTTATCAATTTTAATATTTACTAAAAAAAATTATTTGATTGAATTGACTTGTTCAATCTCGACGGCCGGATATAACCAAATAAGAGAATTGGTTGAATCATATTTGATTTTTCAATAAAACCATGTGTAACTAAAATCACATGTGATTGCACACGACTTTGGGAACGACATGAGTTGGGGGCCATGTCGCCTGCACGCTCTTGCGTTGACCATTAGTGTAAAATCACATGTGATTTTAAACGTGATTTAACCGTTTTCATATTCTCTTATTTGATTATCGTTCTCGTCTGAACCTCCTCCATCTATCTATTTGATTTTAAACGTGATTGAACTATTTTCATATTCTCTTATTTGATTATTGTTCTCGTCTAAACCTTCATCTATCGATTAATTTTTAAGTAAATACATGGCGACTACCGCGTCTGATAATTTAAAAACCTAATTTTCAACCTTTCCATTGCTTTGAGTTTGAAGTAACACTTGCTTTTCCAAAGTCAAAACTCAAAAAGGCCATCCAATTAGTGGCCTTGACAAACGAATGCATTGGATTTGACACATTAAACGTTATTTTCCACTTGATAGTGCCATTAAACATTAATGAGTAAACTACAAATTTCGTCCCTGGTGTTTACCAAAATCTTTGAAAGTGGTCCTTAAACTTCTTAAAACTGTAAGAATCATCCCTGGTATCCTGAAATCGCTTTGAAAGTGGTCCCTGCTCACTAACTCCGTTAAAAAACTCAGTTAAGTCAGGGGTGTTTTAGTCTTTTTACATTTTTTTGTCTTTTTCTATTAAAATAAAATAAAATAAAATAAAAATATTTTATATTTTATATATTTATATATTTATTATAGATATACATATTTATATATATATACACATTAACCGTCTCGACCGTCTTCACCGGCGACACACCACCGTCCGACCAGCCATCTCCACGAGTCACAGAACTCCAGGAATCTTCATTTCCTTGGCGAGGGATTGGAAAACCCCTCTCAAAGTTCATACTTCAGCTTACACCAGTGAGCAAGAATTCAGTTGCTTTCTTGCCAGTTAATTTCCCTAAATTCTATCTTCTCCACCAAAACAGAGTTCTCAGAACGGAATGAATTCTCCGATTACGAATCGGTAGATCTCAATTCCTTGTCTTGAATTCTAATTCCCATTCTCTGAACCTAACATGCCAAAAAGCCCCAAGTATAACAAGTATAATTCAACATCAACAAGTACAGAAAGATAAACAAGCCAAAATCTATGCAATTTCAAGAGCAAAACAAAAGCATTGTACCAAGTACACAGAAATACCAAAAATATACAATTTAGCACCAAAAACCTGATACAATCACACAATTCTCATAAATGCCTTCAAAACCCCCCCCAATTAGCTTTTTAACAGCAAACAATAAAATTCACCAAATAATCGAAATTAAAGAGAAGAAAGAAGAAGAGAATCAAGTAATTCAAACAACAGAATTGGGTTTCTTCATTTTTAGCCGATGAACTCGCCGGAGAAGACGACTTTTTGCTGTTCATTTCTTCATTTGTGCCGATCTGGGTTTAAGAGATAGAGGGAAGAGATCGAGAGATGTGAGAAAGAGGAGATCTGAGAAGAGATAGAGGGAAGAGAACGACAAAAGAGAGATATGGGTTTCTTCATTTTTTCATTTGTGCCGATCTGGGTTTAAGAGATAGAGGGAAGAGATCGAGAGATGTGAGAAAGAGGAGATCTGAGAAGAGATAGAGGGAAGAGAACGACAAAAGAGAGATATGGGTTTCTTCATTTTTTCTGATGAACTCGCCGGAGAAGACGAGTTTTCGCCAGAGAAGACGAGTTTTCGATGGTGGGTTTCAAA
Source organism: Saussurea involucrata (assembly GCA_033807775.1). Taxonomy (NCBI): domain Eukaryota; kingdom Viridiplantae; phylum Streptophyta; class Magnoliopsida; order Asterales; family Asteraceae; genus Saussurea; species Saussurea involucrata. The sequence goes on from CM066315.1 coordinate 55,461,711, forward strand.
TCTGGGTTTGGTTTAAATCTGTTTTTCGTTTACATCTCTTTCAAATCTGGGTGTTGTTTATGGGTTTCACTTAATGTTGAAGAATATGAAGGAGGGCCGACGAAGGTGGTCAAAGGGGGAGTCCCTCACTGTGTATATATGTATATATAATATACATATATTTAATATAAATATATAAAATATAAAATATAAAATATTTTATTTTTATTTTATTTTAACAGAAAAAGACGAAAATACCCCTCACTTAACTGAGTTTTTTTAACGGAGTTAGTGAGCAGGGACCACTTTCAAAGCGATTTCAGGACACCAGGGACGATTCTTGCAATTTTTGAAGTTTAGGGACCACTTTCAAAGGTTTTGGTAAACACCAAGGACGAAATTTGTAGTTTAAGATTACTTTATATATATATATATATATATTAATTCAAACGAAAACATCTTTAAAATAAGAGAAATAATAATAATGGTCAAATAACATATAATTTTATAATTACGAAACACAATCAACATGAGGGTGTGTCGACTTGACCCACGACTTAGGCCGCAACCAAAGTTGTGCCTTAATCACATGTGATTTATCTGTCAAATCACATGTGATTTTATCGTTCTCGTGTTATCTTATTTTGATGATGTTCTAGTTTGAGTCTCTCTTTCTCTCTCTCTCTCTCTCTCTCTCTCTATATATATATATATATATATATATGTGTGTGTGGGGGGGGTGTAGTTTATGGGAGACTTTATGTAAGAACTATAAATAATTTGAAAAACAAAGAACTAATTTTGTAATGTATGTTCATTGATAGATATATTGCTATATAGTTCGCATTAAAATATGTATGTTACCAAGAATTATATTTATCAATGAAAATATATACTATATATTCATCCTCATTTGTATTATGTCAATAAGTGTATTTAACATTGAAAACATACTAAACAAAATTTATTTGGTTCTCAAAATATTTGTAGTTTTTTTTTTTTGAATAAGCCGTTATTGTTTTTACCTTTTCCACAACATACAGGGAGTACCTGATTTATCTGAACATGGTGATGCTTATGACCTGGAATTTGGCTTGGGTTCTACAAAACCTCCTACAGCTGCAACCGTAAAAAAGGAGCTACAACGGAAACTACTATATCATATGAGCCCTCTAGAGGTACAATTAAGTTCATTAATTATAATGTGTATCCAAATATACTTAACGGTTAATTGAAGATCCAACACAGCCACACCTAAAAGTGACTAAACCGAAAGGGTGAATGATTTGATAATTGACATGTATTTAATGTGTAGGACTACATGTTAGCTTCAATGCTATTACGACCCGGGCCCATTTATGCAATACAAAGCGCTAAGTTTCCAGAAGGAAATGAAGGTGTAGAAAATGTGTCGAGGGTATACATTAAAACAATGTATGATAGAGTGATCAAGCCTGAGCAACAAGACAATATGATTGTGAAGTGGCCACCTTCACAAGTGTACGTTTTGGACAGTGATCACAGCCCGAATTTCTCTAGTCCTTTTGCGTTGTTTGGGTTATTGGTTAAGATTGCGGTATCAATTGGTGGCACCTAAAAGATTTTGATTTTGTTATACTTGATTATGTGTCACTAAAAGATATATATATATATATATATATATAGGGTCAAGTTATTTTATTAACCAAAATTTTGGTATTAACCTTGTTAACCCTATTTCATCTCTTGATTATCTAGATCAATGGTTGAGATTAAATGATCATTAAACCCCTAAAAATAAATGTTGATTTTTTATTGATGGTATGTGAACCATCATGAGAGGGGCAAAATAGGAAAATATATTGTGTGTATATTTTCTGGTAATTACTTCTCTCATTTAATGAATTACTCCTATCATTTAATGCTTCACCTCCAATTGTAAAACGGAAAACACACAAACACACAACCCGGCGATTAATGGCAGAATCGTAACGGACGACTGATTCTTTGACACCAGCAACCGATTACACAGAGAAATCGAGGTAGGGAAATCCGGTGAAAGAATCTCAACACAAGAATGGATGATTTTTTTATTGATGTTCATACCACTTGCCTGCTTTATATTCTTAAAAACATGCTTAGATGCAAGGTAAACTATGATGCTTTAAATTTTATAAATCTAAACATTAACATAAATCATAACAGTTAACATAAGTGAACACGAACACAACTGTGCATTTCACATACTTATGCGCACACAAAAGGAACACAGCTCTGCTTTTCACATAGTTGTGCACACACGATTGGAACACAGGGTTTCACTCTCAGCTTTGTATCCAGGAAACATGTTTATTGATGTTCACACAGGTTCTCTGATGTGCACTAAATAGGTGGATTTTACAGATATTAAGATCACAAGGTTTCAACATCAGTTTCATTGAGGTTCACACAGTTTCTCCGATGTGCACTAAATATTGTCAACCTACATCACCATATTTCGCTGTTTGAGCACAAAAAAATTTCAGCTTTATGCACAGTTGTGATTTACACATCAGTTTTGTGCAACTCACACTTGTGCACATTAAAACCATAACAGTTTCACTGTTCATATTTTTTATGTTCAAATTTTTTTTGTTCAGGTGATAAGATACATCTTAACAGGTCCTGTTGAGCACAAAAAATGCTAATAAAGAATATGTAATCATGTGAGCACTGTTAACACAGCCGTGTTTTTGCACAAAAAAACTTAATACATATGATATTTACATCTGAACAACGATGGGCACAGCTGTGTTTTCAACATAACCAATTTCAGTCTGTGTTAATAGTATTCATGCATCTTTAGGGTGCATGTATATTCATATATTAAGCAAAAAAGACAGATTTCGTGCAAAATCAATATTCATATATTAACCCTCCAAAAAGGGTTTGTTCATAACATGATTAAAGATTGAGCTTAATACACGCCTTACACCCGGACCGTTTTACATTCGAATTGCGTTGTCGCCTATTTCCCGGACGACTATCTAGAGAATCAAAATCTTTTTTCTTTGGAATGCCCTCCTTACTACATACGAACCACCGGGTTTGAATTTCACCATGCTTATTTGTCTTCTTCGCGTTTACGCGAACATCGAAGCCTGCCATGTCTGCGTACTTTCTGTACATCGCTTCTGCTTCTCGTAATGAGGTAAAAGTTGCATTTACCCTTGGTTTCAATTCCTCGACCACGCAAGGGATAAAAAACTTTGTCCCGTCCGAAGACTCGACAAGATCGTACCGTATCTCGTCATCTGAAAAAAAAACATCATTAAGATCACCTTAATAATAAATACCATGGTTAATTAATTTTTTTTCGAAAGGCAAGCATATCAATACCATTACCAAGGAAAAACAGAATACAAAACCAAAACACAACCAAAACACCAAAGGACTGCAAGGAGCAAACTAAACAGAGAGCAACCAAAACGGAACCAACGGCCAAAAAACTACGACACAAGCCGCGAACTGCAACAGCAGAGACTAAACAACAGCTATGAACCAGCAGATTACAGCTGCAGTCGAAACCACCAAACAGCAGCAGCGTCCGAACAGCAGCTTAATGCTGCCAAAACAACAGCTTAATGCTTCCAAACAACAGCTTAATTCTGCCAAACATCACCTTAATGCTGCCAAACAGCAGCTTAATGGTGCCAAACAGCAGCTTCATGCTGTTTAAGTATATACCTTATTTTAAAGATAAATACCAAGGAGGAATTAACAAATACGGACAGAATATCGTTTAAAAAAACATACGTAATGTTGGAATTAACCTTAACTTCTCGTTAATTAAGGCAAAGAATTGGAGGAGTAAAAATCCGTAATCATCTCCAGATCTCCTAAATGTGTTATAATTATCTCATCAATCAATTGATTTGGTAAAACCTATATCTAAGTTCCAATATCTAATTAATTAAGTGTTAGTTTAGTGCACATTGGTGAAGCCGTGTGAAACTCAATGAAACTGATGCTGAAACCTTGTGATCTTAATATCTGTCTAATCCACGTATATGTGGGTTGAATGTGAATAAATCACCTTGAAACACATCTTTTTGTGCACCATGTAAGTTTCTGTTTTAACTTCATTCCAATATGGTTTAGCTGTGTAAATCGCATATACGTTTATGTTCTTTAACTTCATTCCACCATATTTTAGCTGTGTGAAGCACAGATTTCTGTGCACAGAGCTGAAGCTGAAACCATGTTTCACCTATCGTGTGTGCACAAAGCTGAAGCTGAAACCTATATATCAGTTCCAATATCTAATTAATTAATGGCTAGTTTTTTATATAATTCGATTCATCCTAATGGTTTTAGGTAGGTGGGGGTGGAAGTAGTATGGGATTTGTTTTTGGTTTAGTTTCTTTTTGTTTTATATTTGCTAATGGGTGAAAATTTCACATCCCAATGATGCATGATGACCAAAACGCAATGTTGATGAAGAAAAGCTAATGGGTGAAAATTTCACACGTGTGTTCATATAGTAGTCGCATGATTTTGGTGTATACCTTATTTAAAAAAACAAAATCAAAGGAGTAGATAACAAAAGAAACGGTAGACTATTATAGGTAGGCATGAACATTACACAAACCAATTTGTTAGTAGATGAACATTTCAGAAATACGCCATGAATTTCCATAAATTGGCGCTTTGGGATGAAGATAAGCATGATTGGTTTTGGAGATGTTCATGCCTTGGAATAATCCGTGAACATTAATGAAACACGAGTCATGTAACTAATACGGTACGTTTAGATTACGGTACGTTTAGATTACGTTCTTAATATTCATGCCTTGGAGAACATGAACATGAAGTAATACGGTACGTTTAGATTACGTTCTTAATATTCATGAATGTACACAATTGATGAGCCTCAATAAACAACTAATATATCAAAAATACTAATCGTTCAAGGCTTTTTCATTCGGTTCGCATGTTTCATCGGTGATCGTATTATCGTTTTGCGTCGCATCTTCCTCTTGGGAGTTGAGTTGTGTTTCAACATCTAATCCATTATATGAAATAACAGTAGAATCGGGATGAATGTTAGTATGGTCATGAGGGAAATCCATCTTCAAAGCCACGAACTTTGATGAACGATAGAAAATTCAAAACACCAAAGCTAGTTTGAATAAAATAAGAATTCCTAATTCAAATTCGTAACTCCCAATTAATTATTAAAATTTGTAACTCCAAACTAAAAACAATAAAAAAATCCATTTATAAAATTCCAAGTATACCCTTGAGCATTAATTAGTATGTTACTAACAACCAACTTAAAAGAAGAGCTCTCATTGGTGGAAAAGGGTTAACAAAGTTAACACCTTTTGTATGATTAACATAATAACTTGACTCTCTCTCTCTCTCTCTATATATATATATATATATATATATAGAGAGAGAGAGAGAGAGCAAATCAAATACACACCACTCAATTGTTGCACCCCTTTACAAACCAATCTCTACCAATCATTTATCCATGTCATTATCTAATTATTAAAATTAATTATTTTAATGAAGGGTTAATTTAGTAAATTGATTATTCCAGATTTTTTGTATAATTATAGATAATATTTACTAACCAAATCAATTCCTAAATTATAGCATATATCCAGAAAATTATATTGATTGTGTATATCATTTTCTTATTATTTTCTACGTATTCTTCTTCTTCTTCTTCCAGGTTTTTGTTTTCCTGCATATTCTTCTTCTTCTTCATACATTTTTTGTTTGCGTATCCTTCTTCTTCTTGCTCATTTTTTTCTGCGTATCCTTCTACCATTTTTCTAATAACAGATCAAAGTTGATTAAATATCACTGTTGAATTCGACTAATGTTTGGTGGCGAGATGAGCAACACAAATCAAACACAAAATGATGCAGAAATAGATATGCAACGTCAGTTTGGACAATTTTGAAATGAAGCATGATGATGTTTTGGAGTTGCAAGAGGAAACCCTCACGTATCTGCATATGTGCAAGTGTTAACCCATACGTATCTGCATATGTGCAAGAAGAAACCCACACGTATCTGCATATGTGCAAGAGGAAATCCACACCTTATCTGCATATGTGCAAGAGGAAACACACTTATCTGCATATGTGCAAGAGGGAACCCACACCTTATCTGCATATGTGCAAGAGAAAACCCACACCTTATCTGCATATGTGCAAAGGAAACCCACACATATAAAGAATCGCGACTTTATCGGAGCCTAGCGACTTTCCAGTGATGAAATCGAACTCGCTACTGCATATAGGCTTCGAAACATAAGAACAATCGCGATTGGGCTACAAAATTAGCACAAATCACGACTTTTTTGCGATGTAAACCCTAAAATCGGAGCCTAGTGACTTTCCAGGGATGAAATCGAACTCAACTACTGCATATACGCTTCAAAGATGTATCTATATTTCTTAATTTTCCGAATATCCAAGGATGAAATCGAACTCAACGATTTTCTAGGGATGAAATTGAACTAAGCGATTCTAGGGATGAAAGAGGCGACATATCAGGAAGCGAGATTGATTTGGAGATTGCCTACACATGTGATTTGCCTAATTTACCCTTGCCTCTACCTTTTTTTTCAATTGGTGTATCTATGTTTCTAAAGTTTACACTTTCTACCCAAACTAATCTAGACCATTGGATTAGAAAATCAAGGGACATGATGGGTTTGTAAGGTGTGCAACAATTGGACGGTTTGCATTTTACGGAGCCTCTATATATATATATAGGGTCAGGTTCAGGGGAAAACCCTAAATAACTGGAAAACCAGAAAACCAGAAAACCACAAAAATACGGAGAAAAAAGTATATCAATATGGATGTCAAATTAACGAGAAAAATATGATCGTTTATTTGGTGCAATTTATTTCATTCGAATTTTGTTCATTTTTCGTATTTTTTCAAATAAAAAACAAGGGGGTGAGGTTTTTTAATTTAGATAATATTGTTGTAACCGCCCGTCTAATCACATCCATCAGATCATCTAATCCAACGGTTAATAAAGTGTTTTTTAATTTTTCATTTATTTGAGGTTTTTCCTTGAACATATATATATATATATATATATATATATATATATATATGATGATAATCAAATGAAAACTACAAATAGGTTATAAACCCGTGAGAACCAATGTAAAAAATTTTGTTTACATGATTTTTTTTCATCAAAACCTATGATTTAAGATATTGTTACACATATGTTCGTGTTCACCATATGATAAGTTTACATGTGAAAAACGAATTTTGTTTCACCTAGTGAAATGAAAACTACTCGTAAAAAATATTCATATGGTGAAACAAATCCATGTGAAACTATCATATTATGAAACACATATATTTGAAGTAGAATATAATAAATCCTAGCATTTGATGAAAAAATTTCATGTAAAAAAATATTTTTTATATTGGTTCTCACGGTTTATAACATATTTGTGGTTCTCACATGATTTAACCCCTATATATATATATATATATATATATCCCATAATGGCCTTGAAAAATTATAAATTACATTTTATTTTGCTAAATGAATATATTAATATTAAAGAGCACATAAATTTAAGTACTTAATAGTTTTATCTTAACTTATATAATATTTATATATAATAAATTAATGAATTCACATACCTTTTTTATTTTGAGTAAAGTTATGGATTTTTAACTTTCTGGAAAGTTAGACTCTACCAATAATAACTCAGATTATGCTAGGCAAAAACCATTTAGAAATAGTTGATAAATAAAAACTATTTTGTCCCCAAATAATTATTCCATGTCTTCTTATGCAATCATCGTATTTTTATTCATAATTAACGAAATTTGTTTTAATTTGTAAGTAGTCAAAGCAATCAAAAGTCCACTTATTTACCAAAGATGTTGTAGCCCAGTGGTTTGGTAACATCCTGGGAGGGTAAGTGGTGGAAGCCCTTACTACCTGGGTTCGAACCTCGTGGTGATCACGCGGAGGTATCCCCGAATCAAGGGGCGGATCGTGAGCCTGCTGTTTGGGTCGGGTCGTGGGTCGTGGGGGGATTAGTCTGGACTTATTCAGGACACCCCCGAAATGCAAAAATGCCTTTAAAAAAAAATCCACTTATTTAATAATTTGTATGTACGAATATTTAATGACCATCACCTTACAATGGTTGATTGGTTGTTCATGGTATTGGTGGTTGTAGCCATATATATATAATACGTGTTCGCCACCCCCAATGAAATCCTCAGTCGCACCGGCGGTCCACCATCACCAACCACCACACCACAATGGTTGTTGATGATGTGTTTTTTACACCATTAATTCCACCCCCTCTGAAATTGTCGGCCACATAGACCCGCACTTCACCATCATGAACCACCACTTTGCAATTAATGGTTATTGTTCTTGATGGTTGTTGTGAAAATCGAAACGTGAACGTCCCGAAACCAACCCAAAACCGATGCTCCAAATTAGAATCGTATCGATTCAAGCAGAAATATAGAATTATCTATCGTAAACTTCGACGAACAAATAATCCAACCAACCGAACAATCGAAAACAAATGCAAAAAATAAAGAACGAGAGACGACACCCGATTTACGTGGAAAACCCAAAACGGGAAAAACCACGGGCGGAGGAGACCACCGATAAATCCACAATCACGATGTTGAGTACAACGCTTGGAATGAAATTACAATGGAGAAGAATTAAAGCCTTATAATCTCTAGTCTAAACTATGATATTAACGAGAGAGAGAGAGAGAGGGAGAGAGAGAGAGAGAGAGAGAGAGAGAGAGAGAGAGAGAGAGCATCTCGTCGATTTTAATTATTGTGAGAGTGATCCTGCACATCAAAGATGGGAGAAACCATATAGAAGATCATGGGATAACCACCGTCCCATGATCTCCTTCCCAACATGCGAAAGTCATGTGAGCCAAGAAAAATGATCAATTGAAGATTGCACAAGGCACGGTTCCAAACAGTGTGTAGAGCTACTTTAATGTGACTTGCATGAGAGGAAGTAGCTACAAAGTCACTCGTTCCAGTTTTCCTTTGCATACAAACAGTGTTGGAATCGATTTTCAAGTAAGTTGGTATGAGGCAACTAGCATCAAAGTCGCTCTAGGCACTTTTTGAGCTCCATCTTGATTGACTTTGGAGACAAATTCAACAAATCTCCACCTTGGCTCCATAAGTTCATCCAAAACAAACATAATCGACACATCTCCATTGAAAACCAATGTTCCAACACAAGCAACCTTCAACATCAATTAGACGATAGCAAACCAAAATAACTTCTCGGGAAAATGAAACAATACCTCCTCCACCACGAGTCCCTCGGACTCAATTGCGCTTCAAGAGACCGACCAAGTTTATACACAAACTAAACTTGGCCATCGGAAGACATTTGGTGAACATATCCGCGGGATTGTCCTTAGTGTGAATTTTGCTTACCTTGAAATCACCTCGAGCAATGACTTCCTGCACAAAGTGGTAACGCACATCAATGTGCTTCGTTCGGTCATGAAACATCTGATCTTTCGCTAGAAATATCGAGCTTTGATTGTCACAAAACACCGTCGTGACATTGCGCGACTCATCGAGTTCACCAAACAAACCTTTCAACCAAATCGCCTCTTTGAATCCTTCCGTAACAGCCATATATTCGGCTTCGGTCGTTGAAAGCGCAACTGTAGACTGTAATTGTGCCTTCCAACTAATGGCACAACCACCCAAAGTGAACACATATCCAGAAATCGATCTCCGATTATCAATATCTTTGGCATAATCTGAATCGACAAAACCAAACACACCATCATCATTCTTGCCAAAACACAAACTCAAAGATGACGTACCTCGGAGATAACGAAAAATCCATTGGACGACCTTCCAATGTTCTTTGCCCGGATTCGCCATGAATCTACTCACCACACTAACGGCATAAGCCAAATCTGGACGCGTGCACATCATAGCGTACATCAACGAACCAACGACACTGGAATATGGTACACGTGCCATGTAAGACACATCAGCCTCTGAAATAGGACTTTGAGCGGACGATAGCTTAAAGTGAGCCGCTAGGGGTGTGGTGACCGGTTTTGCATCATGCATATTGAACCGGCCTAGGACTTACTCTATATAGCTCTTTTGAGAAAGATGCAAGGTCCTCGAACTTCTATCACGCACAATTTCCATCCCCAATATTTTCTTGGCAACCCCCAAGTCCTTCATATCAAACTCAGCATTCAACCGGTCTTTTATCACTTGAATCTCCTTCATATCTTTCGCTGCGATTAACATGTCATCCACGTATATGAGTAAGTAGACCATCGACCCGTCGTCACACTTCTTGTAGTAAACGCAGCTGTCATAGGTGCACCTTTTCAGCTTGTGTCCGATCACAAAAGAGTCAAACCTCTTATAACATTGTCTCGGAGATTGCTTGAGACCATAGAGAGATTTCTTCAATTTGCACACGTAGTCCTCCTTGTCCGGAACTACAAAACCCTCAGGTTGTTGCATAAAGATCTCCTCCTCAAGCTCACCATTTAAGAACGTTTTAGTCACATCTAGTTGCTCTAGTTCATAATCGTTAGAAGCAACTAATCCCAACAATGCACGAATAGATGTATGTTTAACAACGAGTGAATAAATATCAGTATAATCGATACCTGGAATTTGACTGTAGCCCTTAGCAACCAAACGATCTTTGTACCTTGGCTTATCACCCGGATTAACGGCCTCCTTGAGCTTATACACCCACTTGCACTTGACTGGCTTCTTCCCTTCCGGAGCCGGGACAAGATCCCAAGTGCCATTCTTGTGCAATGACTCTATCTCACCGTGCATAGCAACCATCCAACTATCCGAGTCAGCAACTGAAATAGCCTCATCATAGCATGTAGGCTCTAGCATTGACTCTATATCCTCAGCAACCGTAAGAGCATAAGCGACACAATTGGCATGAGCATACCTCCTAGGAGGTACAATATATCTCATCGGCCTATCTCTTGCAATAGAAGGACTAGGAACAGGTGGTGAAGATGGTGAGGAGGTCTCTCCATCCACATGTTCACTAGCCGGAACAGACATAGACTGATCACCAATTACCGGTGTAGGAACCGGTGAGAAACTGGTGTAACGGTGGATGATGCCATAAACTCCACCTCAACTTGAGATGTCTTCTTACTTGCCTCGGATGGTTTCTCAACAGTAGATGTCAGGCTAGAAGCTCGATGGATCATGGAAGTTTCATCAAAAGTCACGTCTTTCGAAACAATTACCTTCCTTAGCTCAGAACTCCATAACGTGTAGCCTTTCACACCCGGTTTTATATCCAAGAAACACACACTTCAAAGCTCTCGGCTCTAGCTTCCCATTGTCAACTCGTGCATACGCCGGACAACCAAATGGTTTCAAATCAGTGTAATCGGCAGTCTCACCGGACCATAGCTCAAACGGGGTCTTCTTCTCAATGGCTCGAGAAGGTGACTGATTAATCACATAACATGCAGTGGAAGCCGCCTCCGCCCAAAAGGACTTTGGTAGCTTAGAATGAGATATCATACACCTAACCTTTTCAAGAATCGTGCGGTTCATCCTCTCGGCCACACCATTTTGCTGCGGAGTGTGAACTACCGTGCGGTGTCGAGTAATGCCTTCCTTTCGACAGTAGGCATTGAAATCCTCCGAGCAAAACTCAAGGCCATTATCGGTGCGCAAATACTTTATCTCCTTACCCGACTGCTTCTCAATCATCACCTTCTAATCTCTAAAAGTAGAAAACACGTCTCCTTTATGCTTTAGAAAGAAGGACCATGCCTTTCGTGAATAGTCGTCAATGATCGTAAGCATATAAGAAGCTCCACCTACGGAAGTAACCCGAGCCGGTCCCCATAAATCCGAGTGGATGTAGTCGAGTGGCCCTTTTGTCGTGTGCTTGCCACTCAAAAATCTCACTCGTTTTTGCTTGCCATAAACACATTCTTCACAAAACTATAGCTCAACAACTTTATCACCTCCAAGAAGTCCTCTTCGACTCAATTCGGACATGCCATGAAAACTCATATGGCCAAGTCGAAAATGCCATAAACGCGATCGATCTGAATTCGAAGAACCTTTCGAAACAACTGATGCATCACCGGTAACTATATGACCATCCAAGATGTAGAGATTTGAGGTCTTACGATTTGCCTTCAAAATGTTTGTATCACCTCTAAACACCCGGAGTGATCCATTCTTGCCAACAAACTCATATCCCTCCTCTTCAAGAGAACTGAGGGATAAAAGGTTTTGCCTAAGGTCGGGAACATACTTGACATTCCCCAAAGTTCTGATATCACCATCAAACATCCGAATTCTAACCGTGCCCTGTCCTTTGATCACACATGTAGCATCATTGCCCATCAAAACTGAGCCATGGTAAACGTCCTTATATGTATGGAACCAACCCCTGTTGGGACATATGTGGAACGTACATCCGGAGTCTAAAATCCATGCATTCGAAAGTGATGATCCACCACCAGATGCATTAAGAAGTTCCCCAACAGAATCAACCTCGGCCACATCGGCTTCACCAGAACCGGAAACATGCTTTCCCTTTGCGGCCGCTTTCTCTTTCTCTTTGTTCTTCAACTTGTAACATTCTTCAATTACATGTCCTTTCTTGTGACAATAATTGCAGAATTTACGCTTGGTCTTTGACTTAGATCTCGCCTTACCGAAGGAAGATGAGCCTCTCTCAAATGCTCGGCCTCTCATATTTAGACCCTCGACTTTCGCTTCTGAACCACCATTTGTGATTTGTTTCATTTTCTCCTTCGAATCCAAAGCGGTGATAACATCATCAAACACAAGAGTATCACGGCTATACATGATTGTGTCTCGAAAGTGGCTATAAGAATCGGGTAGTGATGACAACAAGAATAACGCCAAATCATCGTCTTCATACTTCACATCCATACTCTCTAAATTGCAAACCAATTCTTTAAATGTGGATAAATGACTAGACAATGAACTACCTTCCGCCATCTTGAGATAGAACAATCGTTGCTTCAAGTGTAACTTGTTCGGTAGACTTTTCGTCATCAACAATTGTTCCAATTTCAACCATAACGCCGCCGCCGAAGTTTCCTTCAACACATCTTGCAACACATCGTGAGATAAGTGTAAACGGATTTGAGATTGCGCCTTCAAATCCTTCTTTCTCTTCTCGTCGGCGGACCAAGCCTCCGACATTCTCTCAGCGCCCAAAAGTGCCTCATCAAGTTCTAATTGAATTAGAACATTTGTAACACCCTGGAATTTGGAAAGAGCAACTAAATAAAATTTTCGATAAAATACTCACTTAAGAATTAAAATTCCTTCTACAAACCATTCCTGGAATTACTTCAAGATAAACATAACAACTCTCACAATTTAAAACTCAAATCATACTATGAACCACTTAAAGTCGGGTGTTACTTAACACCAGTACAAGTTGCTAATCCCAAAATAAATGCGGAAGACTTCACTAAACAAATCACCTCTCGTGCACTCTACTAGCACTCGTCACTTCACAGTGTAGCTAGAACTACTCCTAACCTGAGCCTGTTGCACATGCCGACAAATAAAAAGGGTTAAGCTAACGCCTAGTGAGTTCAAGCATTTTATCATGACTATATAAATTTATAAATCGAGAGGGGTGTAGTTTTAGTCATGATTTCAAAAGAGTTTACTTTAAATACAAATCACACATTTTCCAACTCACACAAAATCTATGAGAACTGAGAAGAGCTACCAATTTGTATAAAGTGTTTCCAAAATGAATTCCAACTCCAACTCACTCAAAACGTATTTGAACGTAAATAATCCAAGAAATATAAACGTGGACAAAACTCCAATATTTACAACATCCAAATAGGATGAAGCGTAGAACTCTGCAAATGAACCATGAAGACAATTCGTATAAATAAAGTACGTCACCGAAAATATGGATAAAACATATACCCAAAACCACACCTTTCGGTGACGGGGGAGACCCGATTCCATCGCAAGTGACGGGCACACAAAGTTAAGTCACTCGTGATGTTACTGGATTACATCTCAAGTCCCGACCTTAGTTCCCATGCCATAAAGACATCACAACCTCAAGCCATAAATAGATTGCCTTTATTGCATACCCCGTAGAGTTACACATCAAGGACTTACAGGGGACCATAGTGCATATCCAGTCTAGACGAGTTTCACCTCAGGGACTCCCGCGTCCCCTATTGCCTACTCGCTAGTGGCCCCACGGCCTAATGCATATACCCTTGCGTTCCCATAGTCCACTCCTCGTGCACAAAGAGATGGACCATCAAATAAAGGTTGACTCACGTGCCTATAGATCTAATGCAACACAGTCTACCAAAACATGCTCAACCCGAAATGACAGAAGCACCCAAGCATGTAAATATCAATAATGAGCAATAAAATGCATCAAGTTGCAATAAATGCAAACCATAAATAAGACTCCACATTGAGCCATTTAAAACCGGACAAATGTCCCCAAACTTTCTAAAAGACAAACCCGAGCAAAATGCTCCAAACTCGCTAGACCCATAAATAACGGTCATCATTGCATAAAATGTCTTCAAACATTGTTTAGGTAAACAAGTACCCCCAAATCATCCTTAACTCCAAAACTCGACACGGTTTAAACAAAAGGGTTTCCCAAAGAACTCATACCCTTATAATTCTCAAAATAACTTGTGACACTAAATCGTGTATTTCCCAAATGGTTTATAAAATCAATTACACTAAAATGATTAAATCATCAAATAGACATCATTTTGAGCAATTAATTTTTTAAAGACATATTATGATTTTTAACCATCCAAATAACCAAAAGCCCCAAATATGGGTGTTTTACACATTTACGAAGATAAATATTTCCAAAGAGTTAAACTAACCAAATAATTCATCCATTGATATTTTCAAGTAAAACACACAAATATTTGGAAAATAACATTTTTGGCATGTACAAATTTTTCACAAATCAACTTGAACTCACCTTGCTAGATTTAGGCTAAATCTAGAATTTCTCCAAACGTAAGCTCCTTTGAAGAAGTTTGCATCCTCAAGCCAAAACCTTCAAAAACCTAAATTCATAACTTCCAACCATGAATATTCATATTCAACCACTTTAAAACCATTCCCCAAACATCTTACATCGAAATCTCCATTTTGACCAAAACCCCAATATTAACCTAACTTCTCCAAAATCATCCAAACCGAAATTGGAGAGACAAAACACTAGGAGGTCATCAATGGAACATTTATAACTCATATGAAAGTATAGAAGCTAGGAGGATGAACTCACCACTTAGGTTTTGATGAAAACCTAGAAAACCCCAAAAATCTCTAGTGTTGTGGATGAAACTTGCTCTTGCATCAATAAATGAAATCACTAGCATAAAGTGGATAATGAACACATTAATCTTCAAGAAAAGCCACAAAATCAGTTAGGGTTTGTAAGGGAGGAAGGGAAAACGATTTGGGAGAGAAAGGGAAGAGATTTGAGAGACTTACCACCACCAAACACTCTTGAATATTCATATGAACTTCAAAACTCTTTCTATATCCTTGAAGAGATCTAAAAACCGAAACCATGGCACTTTGAATCACCAAAAACGGAGGTGAAATGAGAGAGATATGAAGAAATGAAGTTTGGGGCGTGAATTTCGTATTTGACAGCAACCAGGTACCCGTCCGCGACTATGACACGCGACAATGACATGGTCATAGTCGCACAAGGTGTACCGAACCATGTACCCTTGGCACGACAATGACACGCGACAATGACATGGTCATAGTTGCTGGTCACAGTAGCTCCGCGGTACCAAAACTGTTTTGGCTATAACTTCTTCGTTATAGCTCCGTTTTCGCTCCGGAAAGAACCGTTGGACTCGTATTCGAATTCCTCATCAAACAAGACCATAAAATCTAAGATTTAACCCAAAATCTTATTTTTCTTAAAAGACCGGTTTCTCACTGATTCGAAATTATGCTTATCCGAAAATTACGGGTGTTACAATCCTCCCAACCTTAGGATGATTTCGTCCTCGAAATCTAAGATCCTTTACAACCAAAGGCTAACCGACTCAACGCTGACCATGATCCATCAACTCTTGACTGGAATCTAAATTTTCATTATACAGTCTATTAAGACAAGTCCTCGAACAAATTCTTACCAACAACCCCCTTCAAGTACATTGTACTTATGTCTGGGAGAACACCCCAACCGCTGGAATAACTCTTAGTCAGACAACTTCGGTTGTCTCCCAACCTTAGATGTTCTATACATCCCGATTTCGGTTTCAGACTCTAAGCCAATCCAAGGTTTGTTCATTAACGAATCCAACAGAATCTCCAAATCCGATTGCTCCTACCATTAGTTGTTGTTTATGTCCAACGAGTTCTAATAGACCCCAAGAATCCATCACGACATTAATCATCAAACCGACAGGTTCTTTAACCGCACACGAAAATTATTCCACCAAAACTACTCATCACAATTGAGCATCTTAGGATTACTACAACCGTCATCATTATTTCCTTAAAATCGGACTGCACTCTCCGAATACGCTAACGGTCATTGACCTCAAACCCAGAAAGGTTGACACCTAGTCATACCATCAAGCTTTGAATTCTAACAGGGCTCCACACACGAGTTCCGTTTACCGAGTATTTCCACAAAACTAAGGTTATCAATACGGTGTCTAAAGGGTCCTTCATGCGATAATTGTCCAATGACCCAAAACAGGGTTGCCAACAAAACGGTTACACCAACCTCAAAATGCGTTACCTCAAATCTAACCCTCCAATTACCACAAGCACATCGACTTTGCTACCGATATCAACCGACCTATAGTTACATCACGTGCCTAAACGCCCAACTATTCACAGTCGAGGTTCTATGCAACTTTCTCTTAATCGGGGTTACTTAATCTTTCCCAAGGCCCTAACGAGTTCAAGGTTTTCAAGTGAATTATTTAACAAATACGCCAAACAACAAAACTTTTCATAGAAATTTCCAACACAAGGATTTTCATATCAAATTAATCGTACGTATAAAAACTACTACTATCAGTTTGGTAGTTGTACAAAAATGGACACACTCGTCCCACATATGAAAAATCATGTTGAAAATTATTTCATTGCAGTTCAGATTATTAACAAAACGAAAAGCGTAATAAACAACTTCTTTAAAATGAACCGCCACGGTTTTAGTATGGATTGACTCATGACATGCACGAAAAGTAACTGCCCATTTTAAATGGTGTGCAACTAAAATTTCGCACGTACCTCAAAAGAAGTTTAAACGCCGTTTGACTCCAAAATTCCCTTCACCCATAACATGGCATGGAACAAGGTTTACCAATCAAAATCTTCGCGTGCCAGTTTATTTTACAAAAACGATGGAACGATTCATAAATGCACTTTGGTCACAACATAAAACAACTCGTGCCCGTTTCAAGTTTAAAATCAAAACCAATACGTTTCCATCATTTAAAGATATCGACTAAAACATTATGAGGGAACCTCAAATTGGGGTAGGCATGCAAGCTTGTAACACCTTCCGAGAATTTTCTTGAAATGAAATAACATGCAACAAATAGTTCACGACAAAGTTTCAAAAGATGAATTTCTTTAAATCCGTTTCCAAAATTTTCTCATCCGGTCATATAATGACACATGAGTAAAACGTTTTTGACAAGGTTTCCACATAACAACGTGTTTTCCAAAACTTAAGAGAAAATGAGTACTTGTAATTTGTTGACATCAAAAAGGTTCAAATCAACTTCCGACCTTAAATCATACAAACAGTGCGCATTAGGGTTCGAAATATAAACAATTTCATGCACTCTAGGTTTAGGCAATTGATTTTCCAAAATCTCCGTTACGGAACATTTACATCAAAAGTTTCGCACTCGAAATATAAAACGTTAAAACGTCAACACTTAAAAGTTTATTTGTTATAAAATGCTCAAAATACACCTTTTCTCCAAAACCAAAAAGGTTTATAATTTTCCAAAATGTTCCTCGAGCCAAAATTGACCAAATGTCAACGACTCACACCTTTGTGTTTTCAAAGTGTAGTATATTGTGAACTATGCATGATCTCTACCACATTACGCATACTTTGACCAAATGATCTTCATTTATACAATGAATTAACAAAACGTTTTCATGCACGACTCGATTATCAAAGTGTTGAGAAACCATGGTTACCAAGCGATGCATACCCCTAGTCGATATAATATATTTACATGAAAATGATAATAAATCATTTGACTGACCGAGAGCGCATTAAGCAAACTGTTATGAAATACTATCAAGTGTTCTTTCATGCATTACTTATGTCATGTATAAATCAATCCACATACTGAACAAGTTGCAACAAGCTGTGCTAGCACAAATCTTTGAAAGAGAAATTACGCGACACTAAAGTTCCAAAACTTATCTCTTTGGTCGCCTTATGGCAAAAATTAATATTTCTCAACAAAGCTCGAGTGGGACAAAATGTCTAACATAATTCATAAATTTTTCACATAAGTAAATGGAGTATGCACATTGTAAAATTACACTTACACGACTCAACACGTCATAAAACAAACTCCAAGAAATTCAATGGGCTCAATGACCTCAAGTCAATAAAATGGCACCAAACATTATGCTTCCAAAAATCAAATTGCAATAAGCAAAACCATGACTAAAACGCCAAAATCCCAAAATTCCCTTCTTGTTGTAATGTTATATAAACAACGTTGTTAAACAAACTCACATTAAACAAACTCTCCAAAATAGCTATATATAGAAATCATGGAAGAAAACTTTCCGTCCAAACTTTAACATATGTGGAGGAGATCCAATGTTAGAGTTATAAGCCGTAGTTACTTGCCCAACATCTTAAACATCATAAAATACGGATATCACCGTATCCGAAAGAAACGTTGGACGATCACAAAATGAAACCAGATTCTGACGGAGTTTGCAACCCCCGAAATAAATTGGTTCATGCACGTCCAAAACCATGATTTAAAATCTTGTGTGTGCTAAACATTTTCCAAACTTGCAACACAATCCATATAAGGATTTGAAACATAAGAAATAATTGATGCGATTTATTTTCAAAATAAATTTTGTGCATAACTTAGTCGACACTCAACGTCTCAACCCATGCTCCTCCAAACCCCTCCGGTCCACTATTGTCATCCGGATGTTCAAACCTCTTAAGGCAAGTTGGGAAATACATCAATCACCCTTACGGTTTTTCCTCGAATCAAAGTCGGTTCAATAATTCTATGGTTCTAATCCAACCATCAATCTCGACCCGAAACGGTCTACTTAAAGCAAATATCATGCTTATCGTCACTCCAAGTGACTAATACTAGAATCGTCCATCTATTCCAACGACTACTAGCTTAGAACCTCCTTCACTACCCCCAACGATCATCATATTAAAGTAATTCAAGTATGCACATTTAATAGTAGGTTCACCACGACACTGGCCAGGTGTCACTATGAACGCACCGTACATGATTATCCTTGTTACTCTCAACGTGATTCTCGTTTCTAACAACATCCATTGACCTCGAAACATACTATCTTAAAGTTCCTAAAGGTGAATTTCACTCTCATTTACTTAAACAAACACTAGTTTGAGTCTAGGTATCCAAAATCAACACCTAAAGCTCTCAAACTTATGCTCTGATACCAACTTGTAACACCCTGGAATTTGGAAAGAGCAACTAAATAAAATTTCTATAAAATACTCACTTAAGAATTAAAATTCCTTCTACAAACCATTCCTGGAATTACTTCAAGATAAACATAACAACTCTCACAATTTAAAACTCAAATCATACTATGAACCACTTAAAGTCGGGTGTTACTTAATACCAGTACAAGTTGCTAATCCCAAAATAAATGCGGAAGACTTCACTAAACAAATCACCTCTCGTGCACTCTACTAGCACTCATCACTTCACAGTGTAGCTAGAGCTACTCCCAACCTGAGCCTGTTGCACATGCCGACAAATAAAAAGGGTTAGGCTAACGCCTAGTGAGTTCAAGCATTTTATCATGACTATATAAATTCATAAATCGAGAGGGGTGTAGTTTTAGTCATGATTTCAAAAGAGTTTACTTTAAATACAAATCACACATTTTCCAACTCACACAAAATCTATGAGAAGAGCTCCCAATTTGTATAAAGTGTTTCCAAAATGAATTCCAACTCCAACTCACTCAAAACATGTTTGAACGTAAATATCCCAAGAAATATAAACGTGGACAAAACTCCAATATTTAAAACATCCAAATAGGATGAAGCGTAGAACTCTGCAAATGAACCATGAAGACAGTTCGTATAAATAAAGTACGTCACCGAAAATATGGATAAAAACATATACCCAAAACCACACCTTTCGGTGACGGGGGAGACCCGATTCCATCGAAAGTGACGGGTACACAAAGTTAAGTCACTCGTGATGTTACTGGATTACACCTCAAGTCCCGACCTTAGTTCCCATGCCATAAAGACATCACAACCTCAATCCATAAATAGATTGCCTTTATTGCATACCCCGTAGAGTTACACCTCAAGGACTTACAGGGGACCATAGTGCATATCCAGTCTAGACAAGTTTTACCTCAGGGACTTCCGCGTCCCCTATTGCCTACTCGCTAGTGGCCCCACGGCCTGACGCATATACCCATGCGTTCCCATAGTCCACTTCTCGTGCACAAAGAGATGGACCATCAAATAAAGGCTGACTCACGTGCCTATGGATCCAATGCAACACAGTCTACCAAAACATGCTCAACCCGAAATGACAGAAGCACCTAAACATGTAAATATCAATAATGAGCAATAAAATGCATCAAGTTGCAATAAATGCAAACCATAAATAAGACTCCACGTTGAGCCATTTAAAACCAGACAAATGTCCCCAAACTTTCTCAAAGACAAACCCGAGTAAAATGCTCCAAACTCGCTAGACCCATAAATAACGGTCATCATTGCATAAAATGTGTTTAAACATTGTTTAGGTAAACAAGTACCCCCAAATCATCCTTAACTCCAAAACTCGACACGGTTTAAACAAAAGGGTTTCCCAAAGAACTCATACCCTTATAATTCTCAAAATAACTCTTGACACTAAATCGTGTATTTCCCAAATGGTTTATAAAATCAATTACACTAAAATGATTAAATCATCAAATAGACATCATTTTGAGCAATTAATCTTTTAAAGACATATTATGATTTCTAACCATCCAAATAACCAAAAGCCCCAAATATGGGTATTTTACACATTTACGAAGATAAATATTTCCAAAGAGTTAAACTAACCAAATAATTCATCCATTGATATTTTCAAGTAAAACACACAAATATTTGGAAAATAACATTTTTGGCATGTACAAATTTTTCACAAATCAACTTGAACTCACCTTGCTAGATTTAGGCTAAATCTAGAATTTCTCCAAACGTAAGCTCCTTTGAAGAAGTTTGCATCCTCAAGCCAAAACCTCCAAAAACCTAAATTCATAACTTCCAACCATGAATATTCATATTCAACCACTTTAAAACCATTCCCCAAACATCTTACATCGAAATCTCCATTTTGACCAAAACCTCAATATTAACCTAACTTCTCCAAAATCATCCAAACCGAAATTGGAGAGACAAAACACTAGGAGATTATCAATGGAACATTTATAACTCATATGAAAGTATAGAAGCTAGGAGGATGAACTCACCACTTGGGTTTTGATGAAAACCTAGAAAACCCCAAAAATCTCTAGTGTTGTGGATGAAACTTGCTCTTGCATCAATAAATGAAATCACTAGCATAAAGTGGATAAGGAACACATTAATCTTCAAGAAAAGCCACAAAATCAGTTAGGGTTTGTGAGGGAGGAAGGGAAAATGATTTGGGAGAGAAAGGGAAGAGATTTGAGAGACTTACCACCACCAAACACTCTTGAATCTTCATATGAACTTCAAAACTCTTTCTATATCCTTGAAGAGATCTAAAAACCGAAACCATGGCACTTTGAATCACCAAAAACGGAGGTGAAATGAGAGAGATATGAAGAAATGAAGTTTGGGGCGTGAATTTCGTATTTGACAGCAACCAGGTACCCGTCCGCGACAATGACATGGTCATAGTCGCTGGTCATAGTCGCACAAGGTGTACCGAACCATGTACCCTTGGCGCGACAATGACACGCGACAATGACATGGTCATAGTCGCTGGTCTTAGTAGCTTCGCGGTACCGAAACTGTTTTGGCCATAACTTCTTCGTTATAGCTCCGTTTTTGCTCCGGAAAGAACCGTTGGACTCGTATTCGAATTCCTCATCCAACAAGACCATAAAATTTAAGATTTAACCCAAAATCTTATTTTTCATATTTTTCTTAAAAGATCGGTTTCTCACTGATTCGAAATTATGCTTATCCGAAAATTACGGGTGTTACAACATCCTTCATGTAACACCCCGAATTTTCTTCTTCTTGCAAAGGTTAGAGTAAATAATGATTTTGGGGCTAATGTATGAAGTATACAACTTTGGGGGCTTGGTTGCAAAATCTGAAAATATGTTTATGCACAAAAAGGGGCAAAACCCTAAGTTGTTTTCTTTCTTGTTGTTCCAGAGGTGAATGGAGAGGAACCTGTTTCATCTTCATTGGGAGCAAAAGGCAAGGATTGATCCAGAGATGTAACTCCGTCTTCTTCAAGGTAAGCAATCACCCTTACATCTCTTGGTTTGGTTTTGGGATGGATGTATGATTGGAGTTTTTGTTTGATAATTCATGTTGAGGGATTTATTCATGTTTGATTAGGAGAAAGGGAATTGATAGTACTTTTATTGATTTAATGATTTGCATTGAAAGAACTTCATCATCTTCTTGGTGAACTCTTGATTGGCTAGTATTTAAGTTTTAATGGAGTTTTTGAGTTTTGGGTTTGAACCATGAATCACTAGATGGATTTGATGGATTATATTGTTTTAAATGTTTGTTATTGATTCTTAATGTTTATTGTATCAAAAATATCGATTTGGGAGACTTAGAACTGGTTTCGGGGAGTTTGGGGGATGAGAAACCCTTGGTTTTGGAAAGAAAATTCGTGCAGGGGCAGACCAGAGCTCTGCGCGGATAGTTGCGCGTTTGGAGGCGCGCCACCAGGGGCGCCAAGCTCTGGCCCCAATTCCTTTTTCCGTTTCGTTGTTCGTTCGGGTCTAGGATCGAGGCGTCGTTTGGGGGTTTTGTCTTAGGAATTATTGGGAATGTTTTGGGATGTAATTAGATGGTTTAACATCATTTTTGTGGTGCCAATTCAGGTGTTCGGTTTGAGCTAAAGTGTGTCCCGGAGCGTGTGTCGAGGTGCTAAGGCTAAGGTGAGTTCCCTTACCTTCTTTGTGTGAATGAAATATTTTACGAAAAGTTTTCATAACTGATTATGGTTACGAGCATGTTGACCTGATTAAACTATTTGAAAGGTTTTATATTACGTGATGTGAAAACGTTTATTAAATCATGCGAGTTGTTTATACGTTCATTTCTACGTAATTGTTGATTGCATGCTGTTGGGATGTTGTTGCTATGTGTGGAGTCGGGTTGCACAGTGGAGAACTATTATTGATGCCATAATGCCGTGTCTGGCTTTGTAAGGTGATGAATGTCGTGCCTGGCTTTGTAAGGTGAATGTCGTACCTGGCTTAATAAGGTGATGAAAGTTTTGACCACTGTGCAATACCCTTATGTGGAGTCAAGCTTTTGAATTGGAATTTCTGTTTATTGTTATAACGGTTGAATGTTTTATACTAATGTTTGTGTGGAACTATTTTAAAGAGGGAATTCACTAGACCTCATGGTCTAACCCTCGCTTTTCAAAAACTAAAACCATTTTCAGGTGTTAGTCGTGTATGGAGTTTCATCTGATGATGATGGAAGGTCGTGTCGTGGTAGAAGAGCTAGAGGCTAGTGAAGACTTGTAGATTACTGTCGGGCTTCCTGTAGTATCTCGGTTGTGAAGGTATTTCCGCTGCGAGTTTAGAGTAGAATTTATGTAAATTACTTGTGTTGGGACCGTTTTTGGTTGTAATATTGTTTAATGTTATTTAATGGAAATTGGGTCGTTACAAATGGTATCAGAGCCATAGTTTAAGGGATTTAGGTGACCGGATGGGCCTAAACTTAAACTATGGTGTAGAGTGAGACACAACTTAGATGTAGGAAGCCGCTAGGAAGGACCGTAATCATAGGATATCTTGACAATGGTAGTGAGAACCCTCATGTAAGGTAAATTTAAGTAGCATCTGGCCAATGCTATTATGAATTTACAGGTGCATGGGTGTAGTCAATCGCTATTGTCGGGATGAGTGGTGGGTGTGGCAGTATGTAGAAGGTTCTAACTTTGTATTTGATAGCAAAAAGTTGATGTGTCGGTCAGTTGAGATAGGAAGTGAGAATTATGTTGGCATTTTGAAACCTTCAATTCAAGATCGAGTGAGGGAATCTAGTCTTGGATTCCTTAGTTAATCGATTTAGTGGCAAGGTTAATGATTGAAAGTTATCAGTGTTGTGTTGAGGTATGCATAAGAGTAGGAAGTGAGACAACTGGCCAGTTTGGCAAACCATGCTGAGTGGTCGATCAGGTGGATTGTGAAACACTTGTACTACAAGTTGTGGCATAAGTAAGAAAGCGGTTATTGGTCATAGTATGGTATCAGTGAAGAGTCGAAGTGAGTGCAACGATTGACTTGGTTAGAGTGAATAGCCTTCAATTGCATATTGAATTTTATGCATCACGTCATTAAACATATTACACAAGGTCTATTATGTTAAAAGCATGTACGTGCATGACAGGTTTTCTTGTTTTGGGAAATAAGTTGACGCGTGCGAGCGTGTGTTTTCTTTAAAGTAAAAGACAAACATGTTTTCATTATACGATAAAGCTTTGAACTTAGTGATCTACGGATTATTTCACGCTTATAATTGTGAAAGGGAACCTTCGTTACGAAAATGTTGAAAACGTTTTATTGCAAGGTTTGTTTTATAAACAAAATGAGTATTGACTCGTTATTATTATATGAACGAGTGTTGGAGTTGACAGGCCCACTTTGGGTAAGTGAGTTCGTTCGAAAATTTTCCAGTCGCATGTGAAAGGGTTTCATTGGAGACAACCGTGGTGTCGGCATCGATTTGGATGGACAAGGTTACGAATTATCGTAAGAATGCCTGTGAGCGATCCTTGCGATCGTTGTGTTTTACTATGCATCTTGAGTGGTGTTGTTTCATGCATACTCAAGCTCGTTTTATGATTTTGTATCTATGGTTTTTTTTTAAAGAGTGTAAAATGAATTCAATCGTTGTGTCATTGTGCTTGAAGGCTATGAACTCGCTAGGTCGGGAAGGGTATTACGATTGGGGTTGAGGAAAGACTTTGGGAGTGGAAAGACTTTGGGAGTGGAATTGTTAGTTGAATAAGATGTGGTCGAGTTATGACCTTAGTGTTTCCGTTAGAGGAAGTGGGTGAATACCGGGAGTCTCGGGCAGTGAATTCGAAATGTCGGTGTGATTGTAGTTTAAACTATTGACTGGTTATATGAGGATGGTTTTATTTGCGGTAAGATTTGAAATGGTCGAAGTGATTCTTTTGGTGGAATGGTAATAAGTAGTGTTACCGTACCTGATGTAATGTTCTCGGCTGTGAGTCTGAGTACTGAGATAGGTTGGTAATTAGATTTTGCATTAAGAAAGGTCTGGTGTGTTCCCAAGTGAGAACAATGGGGTATAAGTGGGTTGTGATGCGTTGGACGAAGTGGGTTCTGTTAGGAATCCTAGATTGTCAGGAAGGAATGGAATCATCATGTAGTCCATTTATATAGAGGTTTGAGACTGTTTATCATGTCCCAAGTGGGAGGTTTTGTCAGGAAATTGAAACTTGAGAGATGAACCGTTGTGTGTGAACGAATGAGGTCGTTCGAGGATATATAATGATGTGGTATAGGAACACCTAGTGAGGGCATTAGGGGATCGGAAGATCACCAATGTGGACGTGATGTCCATTGAGGTTTTGATGATTCGCTTATGCGTCAGGTGTTTAGCACAGCGGAAATAGATCGCGAGGAGTTGGCGAGAAACGAGAATGTGTTCGAAGAGTTAGAAGAAGTAGATCCCTACGGGAATCCTTGTCTGTCGTGAGGTGGCCGGACAATGGCATGTCGATTGTCGATGTTGAAATCAATGACCGTTCTGTTGGATAGTTGTCAGGAGGCTGGTATTGGTATCTATAGTGTGGTGATTTTGTTGAGTTTTTCTTGCAAATATGTAAGAAGTTGTTCGGAGAAAGGTGTGCCTCCGGCATGACGCTGGACCACCTTGAGTGAGTATTTCAGAAGTGAAAGATTGTGGTAGCATAAGTGAATTCCTATGGGGTATGATGATCCATATAAGAATGAAATGTTAGGGTAATCGAAGCGGGTGTGCTTTGAATAGTTGACCTTGACAGGTGGTTCGCCTAGACCCGGGAAAGACAATGTCGGGAAGCGATTCTACTTCACATGGAATTGTGTTATGGGTGGCATGAGAGTAGTAATATCGTTTGTGTATGAAGAGGCATCTTGAGAGCTTGTTTGCAACGTGGTCGCGTAGTGCGATAGTAGTGTGAGGAGGTGGTGGCACTTTGTATCAAAAGAACGTGTAAGTCATAGATGTAATGATGGTTGTCGTAATATTGAAGTATTCAAAGGTGGGGAGTATGCTCGATTGAAGTGTGAGGATTTTCAGGCAGTATACGTTAATGCTATTTTGAGAACTGGAGGTTGAGTTGCGGTTGGTGACGGGATGAAGGGAGAACCCTTGTTCTTCTCAATCCCATTGGATTTTAAGTGAGTTTTCATACTTCACTTGATTGTCGAGGAGGAGACCGTAAGCTATGGTGCTTCGTTAAAAAGTTTAGTCAGGAGCGTTGGAGTATTCCGTGGATGTAAAGAAATGCAATGAGTGGGACGACTGTGTTGGAAAGTTAGGAGCTCGTGGTAGTTCTCGGTGCTAAGTACTTTATGAGGATTGGGATAAAGGTCTTGACTAATGATTTTGGAGAAACCGTTCATTTGAACTGTAGCGATGTGTGATGAGCGTTCCGTGTAAGCACGAGAGAAATGATAACGGTATGGTAGATCAAGTATAGACAGGCTTGCGGCAAGAAAATGTCATGAGACACTGGAAAGGCGAACTGTAATTAAAGAACTGTTATTTGAAGGGCATAAGATAAGGGATTGTTGTTTATGTCATGGTTAAAGAGTTGAGGAAGCTAAACTCGTGTGTCCGGTTTAAAAACTGGCTCATGTTAGCGAGTCATTCCTTTAAAGCATCTTTAATGTTTTCAAGTTGGAATGGAAACAGGTGGTCGAATGTGGTGCCCTGGTTGAGAGACTTTTGGATTATATTCGGTATTGTCGGGGAGAATGATTCACGTGAGCGTGTTGTTCAGTGTTCGATCAATTGGGATAGTTTGAGTGAGCTTGGTCACTCCTTCTTGTGGCAGGGCAAGTGAATTTTGGCGGTAGTTCCTAATTAGTGGAATCATTAGGCGGAGGTTGTAAGAATCATAGATGTGCGTCCGTAAAGTTGGGTCAACTTGAGTGAGCGGATTATGCGGCTATTAAGCTGTACTAGTTTTCTTCATACAATTCTGTATGAAAGCGCGATGGTGTGATCTTTGATTGGTAACCGTGTTGCATGTATGATTCAGTGTGGTTTCAGGAAATGCTATTTGTGCCAGACGAACGCGGTGTTGATGGGATTGCGAATCTTTCTTTTCTTTTTGAATTAAATATTATTCGGTGGGGAGAATTTGGAAACGTTATGAGGATGATCTTGTGTGATGTCGACGAAGGGAGTGGTTAGTCTTTGTTTAGAGATTCAGGTTGTTGCGGCATTGACTCCAGTAGGGTCGCTTTCTTTTAAAGGGAGTATTTTGGGTGTGAATAGTATGATTGATCGAAGAGATTACAAATGTGTATGGTTTGGCATGCTACCGACTCGAGAATGTGGTAGTTGGCCGAGGAGCGACATCAAAGAATGTTGTACGTTGTCGGTTCTGATCAGAAATGGATGGATAAGTGAATGGGACTAGAACGATTGGATTGAAAGGTATGAGTTTTTACAATCTCAAGTCGGGGAAAACATTCCCAAGTATTGGAGTAGTGTGTTTCAAGAAGAAATTGAGTTGGGCCAGCCACATTGTAATGTATTAATGGCAATTATAGAAAGAATTGGAGAGATAATGGATGAGTTAATTGCACTCAGTGAAGTTATGGAACGTTCATGGTGTGTTTCAATCCTTTTTGTAGAGAGTGTTGGTTGGAAAGCAGTATGGTGTATCTTCGCAAGCAATGCGAATGATTGAGGAGTCGGATTTGTAGTATCGTTAGAAACAATCATTGGGGGCTGGATGGTCGAGAATTTGAAAGACAAAGAAGTTGATCTTGTAGAGATGTATTTGCAACTCCTTAAGAAATTGTTGGGTAATGGGAGTATTGGAAGCCAGAAGTTAACTCCAAATTGCAGCATGTGTCCGGCAATGGAATTCCGAGGACGGAATTCTAATAAGGGGGAGGTGATGTAACACCCCGAATTTTCTTCTTCTTGCAAAGGTTAGAGTAAATAAAGATTTTGGGGCTAATGTATGAAGTATACAACTTTGGGGGCTTGGTTGCAAAATCTAAAAATGTGTTTATGCACAAAAAGGGGCAAAACCCTAAGTTGTTTTCTTTCATGTTGTTCATACGTATTGGAGAAACTAGAGGTGAATGGAGAGGAACCTGTTTCATCTTCATTGGGAGCAAAAGGCAAGGATTGATCCAGAGATGTAACTCCGTCTTCTTCAAGGTAAGCAATCACCCTTACATCTCTTGGTTTGGTTTTGGGATAGATGTATGATTGGAGTTTTTGTTTGATAATTCATGTTGAGGGATTCATTCATGTTTGATAAGGAGAAAGGGAATTGATAGTACTTTTATTGATTTAATGATTTGCATTGAAAGAACTTCATCATCTTCTTGGTGAACTCTTGATTGGCTATTATTTAAGTTTTAATGGAGTTTTTGAGTTTTGGGTTTGAAACCATGAATCACTAGATGGATTTGATGGATTATATTGTTTTAAATGTTGGTTATTGATTCTTAATGTTTATTGTATCTAAAATATCGATTTGGGAGACTTAGAACTGGTTTCGGGGAGTTTGGGGGATGAGAAACCCTTGGTTTTGGGAAGAAAACTCGTTCAGGGGCAGACCAGAGCTCTGCGCGGATGGCTGCGCGTTTGGAGGCGCGCCACCAGGGGCGCCAAGCTCTGGCCCCAATTCCTTTTTTCGTTTCGTTGTTCGTTCGGGTCTAGGATCGAGGCGTCGGTTGGGGGTTTTGTCTTAGGGATTATTGGGAATGTTTTGGGATGTAATTAGATGGTTTAACACCATTTTTGTGGCGCCAATTCAGGTGTTCGGTTTGAGCTAAAGTGTGTCCCGGAGAGTGTGTCGAGGTGCTAAGGCTAAGGTGAGTTCCCTTACCTTCTTTGTGTGAATGAAATGTTTTACGAAAGGTTTTCATAACTGATTATGGTTACGAGCATGTTGACCTGATTAAACTATTTAAAAGGTTTTATATTACGTGATGTGAAAACGTTTATTAAATCATGCGAGTTGTTTATACGTTCATTTCTACGTAATTGTTGATTGCATGTTGTTGGGATGTTGTTGCTATGTGTGGAGTCGGGTTGCACAGTGGAGAACTATTATTGATGCCCTAATGTCGTGCCTGGCTTTGTAAGGTGATGAATGCCGTGCCTGGCTTTGTAAGGTGAATGTCGTACCTGGCTTAATAAGGTGATGAAAGTTGTGACCACTGTGCAATACCCTTATGTGGAGTCGAGCTTTTGAATTGGAATTTCCGTTTATTGTTATAACGGTTGAATGTTTTATACTAATGTTTGTGTGGAACTGTTTTAAAGAGGGAATTCACTAGACCTCATGGTCTAACCCTCGCTTTTCAAAAACTAAAACCATTTTCAGGTGTTAGTCGTGTATGGAGTTTCATCTGATGATGATGGAAGGTCGTGTCGTGGTAGAAGAGCTAGAGGCTAGTGAAGACTTGTAGATTACCGTCGGGCTTCCTGTAGTATCTCGGTTGTGAAGGTGTTTCCGCTGCGAGTTTAGAGTAGAATTTATGTAAATTACTTGTGTTGGGACCGTTTTTGGTTGTAATATTGTTTAATGTTATTTTATGGAAATTGGGTCGTTACACTTCATTTGCACTTGCCATAGTGGAAAACGGGTATTCCGATCAAACTTTGGAATATCGAACTTCACCGAAGTCATAGTGAAAACCAACGATAAACAACCCCAAACAAATCAATACTCAAACCCGGAAGCTCTGATACCAATTGTTGTGAAAATCGAAACGTGAACGTCCCGAAACCAACCCAAAACCGATGCTCCAATTTAGAACCGTATCGATTCAAGCGGAAATATAGAATTATCTATCGTAAACTTCGACGAACAAATAATCCAACCAACCGAACAATCGAAAACAAATGCAGAAAATAAAGAACGAGAGATGACACCCGATTTACGTGGAAAACCCAAAACGGGAAAAACCACGGGCGGAGGAGACCACCGAGAAATCCACTATCACGATGTTGAGTACAACGCTTGGAATGAAATTACAATGGAGAAGAATTAAAGCCTTCTAATCTCTAGTCTAATGTATGATATTAACGAGAGAGAGAGAGAGAGAGAGAGAGAGAGAGCATCTCGTCGATTTTAATTATTGTGAGAGTGATCCTGCACATCAAAATGGGAGAAATCATATAGAAGATCATGGGATAACCATCGTCCCATGATCTCCTTCCCAACATGTGAAAGTCACGTGAGCCAAGAAAAATGATCAATTGAAGATTGCATAAGGCACGGTTCCAAACAGTGTGTAGAGCTACTTTAATGTGACTTGCATGAGAGGAAGTAGCTACAAAGTCGCCCGTTCCAGTTTTCCTTTGCAAACAAACAGTGTTGGAAGCGACTTTCAAGTAAGTTGGCTTGAGGCAACTAGCATCAAAGTCGCTCTAGGCACTGTTTTGAGCTCCATCTTGATTGACTTTTGAGACAAATTCAACAATGGTCGTAGCCATGAACTTTTAGTTGTCAACTTATTTGAATTTAGTTCTTATTAAATTATCGGCATATTAAAAACGAGACTAAAAGTATAATCCCACGGTTTTTTCTCTCCTTCTGATCACCTGAAACCTCCAAACCACTCTGATGAAGCTTCTCTCTCGATGGTAGTTCGATGGTGGCTCGATAGATGCTTCTTAGGGTAGACGGTGTACATGAGATTATAAGTAAGAGCGTACAACTATGGCGAATCTTATTGATTGTAGCACAAGATCTCAATCCTGAGAAAGAGGCTGAGAAAGTTGTCGACTGACCTTCCATAGTACTGTAAGACCTAAATATGTTCGTAAGTACAATTTTTTGAATTTGTCATATATTTATGTTTGCTTTATTAGTTGGTTGGATATCTAGCATTTAGAATGTTTTGGGTATCATATTTAGGAAGAAGAAGGCTCAAATGATTGATGTATAAGAAAAACTCTCGGTACAATTGGTGCTACAATGTCCGACGACAGTACCCAATGACATAGTCGCATGTTAGCGTTCAAGGATGAGCACCAGCCTCGGTACATACCCGGCAACAGTGCCTGAAGATTGTGCCACTGATATTGTCACATGGCAGGGTGGGGAGTGCCTTAAAATCTGGGAAGGAATGGGAAATAGTCAAAGATGACTTCTTTGTTGTCGAAACGAAGGATTGTGCTTACACACTAGGCTACCCTTTTCCGAAAGCTCTGCGGGGCCACCTTTGATTTTCAGCTCCCTACTTCATCATCTCATTTCTACCACTTTGCTCTCCATTTATCTCGAAAGGTTTCGAAGCTCGATCAGTAAATGCTTTTATTTGGTAGTGGTTGAAGGCATTAAAGTGCATTTAGAGCAAGGATTCAAGTGTGGTTTGCTTAGAGCTTTAAGATCAAGCGTTCTCTTCATTTCTAGAGTTTTCTTGGTTTTTAGGTTTCACCCAAAACCGATCAATGTGAGCTCATTCTATTTTTTTAAACTTTTATACATGTCAAAATCTTGTGTTTTAGTGTGCTAAACATTTCTTACATACAATTACTCATTTGATGAATTTTAACCTACTTTGAGCATTGTAGGAGATTTTGGGGTTTCTACCATTTTTTATGATAAATGACATATTTCTTACATGTGCTATAAGGTGCGTGCGTTTTGTACGCAGACTGGATGGGACGAGACGGGACAAAAAAAAAATAGTCTCATGTTTGACATGCCATGGGACAAGAATGAGGTTGGACAACATGTGACAAAATCTAATTTTCATGGGATAAAACTTAAGTTTTTTCTGTTCCACCAAAATAGGTGGAACAATATGGGACGAAAAAAAGATTACAATTTTTCCCTCATCAAACCATCAGATACCTAAACCTAATCTAAACATCGCCTCCATTCTCTGTTTCACGACTTCTTCTTCATCGCCTTCATTCTCTGTTACACGTGTTTAAATTATTTTTGGTACAATTGTTATGTTGGACAATTTTTAAATTTGTGTATGTATTTACAATTTTTTTTGGAAGGGTGTCCTAGGCTATGCCTAGACCAATCCTTTGGCAAATTATGACTGTAAGACATATGTTCTGATTAAACCTCAGTGGCCACAATTGTTGTGTACGCCTGAATTCGAACCCTGGACAGATGGGATAGTCCACCACATCCCCGAGGGCCTTAACCAGTACACCACAACCCTTGTGGTTATGTATTTACAATTGTTGTGTTAGAATATTTATAAATCATGTATACATATCTAAAAAATAGTATAAATATTATAGATAAAGTTATTTAAATACAGTTTGGTTGATCTGTGTCATTTACAATCATTATATGATATAAAATAACATTAAACAACATTTAAGGGCAATTTGGTCATTTTAACAGTTTTGTCTTGTCCTGTCCTGTCCAGCTTACCAAACGCAAAACAGATTATTAGTCTTGTCATGTTCTAGTCGTACCAAACGTAGAACATGCAATTAGTCCAGTCCTGTCATATCTTATCCATTCTCATCCAGTCTACATACCAAATGCTACGTAAGAGTTTAAAAGACATATTTGTTGTTTTAGACTTAGATATTACAATTTGGGTGCATTCTTGATCTCTACATACTTTAAGTGTTTCTTTGGAAATTGTCATGCTTTGGAGGGAAACAAAAGAACTATTTTGCTAGTGGATTTAGATCATCTTAGACCTTGTGAACTCTTGAAAAAGTTGATGTGTATGTTATTATGCTTGGGAAAGAAAAATGGTTTTATTTGGATATTATGTGGACTTGATCCTATATGATGAGATTATGTTAAAATGGTTTTATGAGGGTATTTGATTTATGAGTATTATATGTGAGATTATAGTTGGTTACATTGTAAATATAAGAAGTACTAGACTAATGCAAATGAATCAATAGGCATAAGAGTCGTTTTTATTTATATTGGAATAGTTTCCCGTTTGTAACTAGAACTAGACATTATGTTATCGGGGACAACTTGGTACGGTTTTATGGAGCCGAATACGAGCCATTGACCGTGAATGTAAATTCTAGCGAATGACTATGACTAGGATCATAGGGGATCCATATATATATATATATATTACGGTCTTGGGTGATTTTATTTATATAGGTGGTCACTTTATGTCAATTTTTCAGTTTAAATTTACGAGTATTTTAGAGGTGTTACACATAGTGCATCATGATGGACAAATGGACATTCAAATTGTAGCAAAATCATGTGAAACGTGTGAAGAACATATAAATGACAAGCATATATTAAGTTAAAGATGGTTGAGAACATTGATTACTCTAGGGATGAGATCGGGACCGGTACCAAACCGGGACCGAACCGGTTGGTACCGAAAATTTTTGGGACTAAAAAGTGGTACCGAAAACCGAACCGTATGTATCGGTACGGTACGGTACCGGTTCGGTTTCGGTTTCGGGACGGGAAAATCGGTACTAGGACCACTTAGGACCGAAAATTTTAAAATATATCAAGTGCGTCTCAAAACCAATCGCAAACCTAAATACCTTCATAGTGATTCAAATGTGTTTCAAAACCAATCACAAACAATCAAAAAGTTCAAAACAAATCAAAAGTTGAACAATCTTCGATATTCTTTTACGATTTTCGTTTTTCCATTTTATTCGTTTATCAACTCTTTAATCTCTATATATACATCAAGAAACAATAATAATTAATGTTAACAACAATCAAGATAAACTTTATTTCGGAGATGATAAGCATAATTTTTTTTTAAACTTTGCTTTTAAAAATTTCGGTTCGGTTTCGGGTTTTTTCGGGAAAATCCCGGTACCGAATACCGATTTTGAGAAATGTTTGGAACCGAATACATGGTATCAGTTCGGGTTCGGTTCGGGAAAACGGTGCTAACGCTCATCCCTAGATTACTCCAATAGCGAGATGGTTAAGGAGTAATTAGCATCAATAATCAGCTTCTTAGACACAATATACTTCCCCTCCATATGTTTTGTATGCTTCACCATGTTTTTGCTATAATATGGAACTCTATTTCGTTTTTATCTCTTTATCATTTTTCTGTAGCCAGAAAGACCAAAACTGATCTTACAACCTCACAACTTTTACCCGACTTCAAGCTCTTCAATAATATTTATTATAAATACGACTAATACTAACAAATATAAAAAATACTCCTTAATAAAATAACAATAAGGCAAAATATATAGTCCATAACGTATCTCACCAATATATCATAATAATTATATATCGAGATCTTCTAAGAAGACATCATATTTTTTAAAAGATAACAAAACTAATAATATCTTATTTGTTTCAATACACAACATGATTTCATATAGGGTAAGGGAAAAAACCAACCAACTATTCCATTTTTTATGATGAAGTCTCTAAACTACGTCATTTAAACCCATCACAAGCAGCGGTATCGCTCCTCATCTCCATTCCCCGTTTCCCTATCGTTGTTCATTCTCCATATCACTTGTCATGGTGTTGATCCCTGCCATCGATCTCCCTCTTTTTGATTTATTTTGTTTCTATTAAAAGAGGAAGAAACAAAAGATAAAAAAGATGAAGATCGATGGCAGGGGCCAACATCGTGATAGGTGATATGATGAACAAACAATGATGAAGCGACAAAGAGTGGCGAGGGGTAGTGATATCGGTGCTTGTGGGGTTTGAATGACATAGGGTTTGAGAACGGAAAAATTGATTAGGGTTCCTTTTTACTTTAAAACGGGAGAGCTTAATGATTTTTCATTCAAAAAATAGTTTAGGGAATTAATCAATTAAAATGAAAAGATTTGGTGGGTCTTTTTGAACTTTTTCCTATAGGGTAATGCTATATACGCATACTTTATGTCAGAATCACGTGTATTCAACAAATCTTCAGTATTCATACATCATTATGACATTCATCATTAATATATATTTTTACTATAACATTCATCATGAATATACATATTATTCATCATGAATATTTATATATGTTCACGTGTATACAATAACAATCATACATCAGTATGATATTCGTCATGAATATACATTTTCACTATAACATCCATCATTAATATATATATATACAATTCATAATCAATATACATATTATTCATCATGAATATAATGTATGATCACGTGAATACAATAACTCTCTAGTATTTATATTAGCACTATAAGGAAATTTTCAATTGCGAACCAGATTTTCGCCTGTGAACCCTAAGGACAAAGAAGAGCGCAACAAGTGTTCCCGGGTGTCCACATTTAGTATGAATAACAAAGGTGAACGTTCATGCACTATGCATGATGAATAATACAGTATTCAGGATGAATAATACAAAATTCAGGATGAATAATACACGAATTCATGATTCATGTATTATTCATCATGAATCGTATATTATGTATTATTCACCCTGAATGTTGTATTATTCTTCCTGAAAGATACATTATTAATGATGAATAATACATGAATGAACCGTAAAGGTGTGGACACGTGACGTGCTACCCTTTATCCCCCAGTTCACAACCGAAACTTGGTTTTCATTTGAACCCGCCACTAGTATGATATTTGTCATAAATATTAATTTTCACCATAATGTTCATCGTGCATATACATATTATTCATCATGCATATACTACAGTTTCAATTCTATATACTATATTTTTCTTTCTTTTTCTTTATTGGATTATCGGTTGATCTTGATGAGTCTCCGATTCGTCTCGATATATTTTCTGATCCATCTCAATAGAAGTTAAAAGTGATAGGTTCTGGTTTTACACAAATAAACACATAATAAAATAATCAATAGGTTCTCAGTCGGTCTCGATGAAAAATGAAGGTGTTAGGTTATAATTTTAACACACATCAAGTCAATGGATGGATTCTTGATTAGTCTTTATTGGTCTCAATGGGTTCTCGAATAGTCTAGATTGGTGTTGATCGGTCCCGATAGGTTCTCGATCCATCTTGATGTGTTCTTGATTGGTCTTGATGGGTTTTTGATTCGTCTCGATAACAACCGAAAGTGATAAGCTATGGTTTTTGATATGCATTATTTATTCAATGCATAAAATGCCTTTTTCTTATCTTTTTAGTTAGAATATTTTATTTATCCCAACATGTAAGTCATTTTTATTTACTTATTCACCCTTTGTTTCATGGAGCTAAGTTCTTGATTTACCTGTCTTTTACTTAAATATGAAGGTTAATTGTGAATTTTATTATTGTGCAACCACTGTCCATTGCTACAACATTGAAAATCTGCACATTGGAAGAAGATAGATGATGGAGATAACTTTTGGGAGTCAACTTGTTCATTATTTCCAGCCATCTCAATTGAAGAAAGCAGACCAGTGCTTGTTTATTTTCAGTAACTAGTTTGCTAGTAGTACTTGCTTTAAAGGGATGGGTGTGTCATGACTTTTGTACCTTGAATAGTGTATTTGGTACCAACCCTTGTTTTATTTACATGTTTGCCCCACTTCTTAGGTAGTATAAATAGGGAAGTGGTTCTTTCTTTTTAGATAGATTGAATCAGTTCTAAAACTGATCTGAATTCTCACTCATTTTTATAATTCAAGTTCATGCATTTAATTTTATGTTCTTCATCTTCTCGTTCTTCTTTATGAGTTGCTGCAGCATTGCTGACAACATTGCTGCACTACTTTCTTGTCTTTTAATTATTGCATCTTACATTCTTGTCATTTACATACTTGCCATTTAATTTCCAGTCATTTTAATTATGTCTTTAATTTCTGTCATTTACATTTCTTGTCATTTAATTTCAAGTATGAGTAGCTAAGTTCCACAGCTTGGGTGTGAGATAAAAGGGTGGAGTTTTAAATCAAAAAAAGGTGGACACGTTTCTCAATAATGCTGTTCCACCATTTCATCTTAAGTTTTATAAAACCAAAATACTCCTTGACGTTTTGCTCACTTTGAAAGTGTTAAAGTGCCATGGACTCAGGCATGAGCCATTGATATGCACGTCAATATGGATGACAAAGGAAGGTATACTTGGAAGAGTTGCTAACAAAGGCATTTGTTACCTCTGTTTTCTAAATTGATTATTCTCGATAAGTTGATCATCACTCAAGGTGTTAAAGTGTAGTGGATTCAGGAATGGACCACTTAGAACACATCAACTTAAATGATATGGGAATCAGCTCGGAAGAGTGATTTTTAACAAAGGTATTTGTTGATCCATATACTTGGAAGGCTTCATTTGTTACTCTTGATGGTACTGATACAATCACAGGAATGTATTGCTTGAAAACCAGATTCAATAGTACAATGATGAGAGTTCGGAAGGACCTCCCGAAAAGTAGATGACGAAACTAATTGTTGTCAGACAAATGTTGTAGCATTGCCACAGCATTGGTCCGCTGAAATTTGTATTTAAGCTTCACTCCAAAGTCTTGCACCCTTGCTCTTTATATTAACTGTTATAATTATCAAGTGACAACTCCAAAAAAAACAATATCTTCAAATTCGTCATCTGAAATCATTTCTTCTTTTACACTTTTATTGCACTTTTACTCCAATCTCTGTGGGACGATACGTGGCTCTCACCACTTTATTACTTGAATGACGACATTAGACCTCATTGTATACTTGCTTTGAGGTTTAATTTGCACACGTCTATTGGTGTATAAAAAGCACTGTCAATTTTACGCACACAAACAATAATAAATTAATCAATTGGTTCTTGGTGAAAAATGAAGGTGGTAGGGTATGGTTTAACACACATAAACACACACCAAGTGAATGAATGGATTATCGACCTTTTCTCGATAGGTTCTTGCTCGGTCTCGATGGGTTCTTGATTTTTCTCGATCTTCTTGATGGGTGTTGGGTTACGGTGTTGAAGAACGCGGTGCCTTACGATGTTGAATTTGCAATGTAACTTCTTCTATATTTTTATATATAAAATATCGTTTTTCCTTTTTTTAAGGAAACAAAGTTTAACAAAAAAAACTAACATTGTTCTTAATTTAACGAAAACGTTAATCAAATTGATCATGACCAAGACCAATTGAATACCACAGAAACCAAATCCATAGTAAACATATTATAGAAAACCCTAATCAAAATAAAATATCAAAACACAAAACCAAACCACAATTTACTCTATTATTAATTATAGCTTTTCATTAGTTGTTCATAACTATCCATTACTTATTTGTGACCAATTTATCACCATTCGAAAACCGAGACATTAATGTATGATTATTTTTATATATCATCTATTTTTACCTTTTTATTATAGTGATGTTATCACTATTTTATGGAAATTGATTCAAATAGCCAAAGCCACGAATACTCTTGACAAAGTAGTCAAAAGCTTTCTCGGTTTACAAAAATAGCCAATGGGTCCGCACTCTGACCCGACCCGGTGAGTGCGGACCGCAATGGGGTCACAAAAAGACAAAAAAAGTGTTTGAAAACGGTTGGGTCAGAGTGCGGACCTACCGTTTCCAGCCTTGTTTTTGTCTTTTTGGGACCCCATTGCGGTCCGCACTCACCGGATCGGGTCAGAGTGCGGACCCGTTGGCTATTTTTGTAAACCAAGAGAGAATGTGGCTATTTTGTCACCTCTTATTGGTGGTTTGGCTATTTGAGTCAATTTCCCACTATTTTATCACCATAAATAAATCATGTAAATTTATACATTATGTGATAAAAATAAAGTTTGATTCATAAGTGGATTCAAATAAACAGGAGCATATCCCACCGCAACGCTAAAAAGCGCCGCTCTCTCTCTCTTAGAAAACCTTAGCTCCTCCCCCATCGGAGCTCGCTCTCTCTCTTTCTCTTAACCTAGCCGCCACCACCACCTTCCATCCCACCACCACCATCTCGCCACCTCCACCTCCACCAGGCTTAGTGGGTGACCGAGAAAGAGAGAGAGAGCGCCGCTGCTGCTCCGACGGCCACCACCCGCTGATACGACACCGCCGCTGCCTCGCCGCCGCCGGTGCTTCGCTCCCTTTGTGGCTCTAAATCCCGGTGTGGCTCTAAACCCCTTGCGGCTTTTTTAGTCTTAGTTTCCAGGCATGAGCAACATTTAGGAAAACACAACCAAGTAGAGTGGATCATACCCACTTTCGTCAAGGAGAAAAACTTCAAAGTGGCACCTTCCCACTTTTTCTCTTACCTTCAGGTTGCTTATGCAAGAATGTCAAGGAATCAGTTTTTGATTGCCTTCAGTTGGAACGGTTGGGGACTTATCCTTGCGGTGGAAAGACGAGCTTACGAAGCGGCTTATCTGAGTCACTTCCGTTTTTTATCTTGTCTTTATCTTTATGTTGTGTTTAAGTCCTTTCATTTCTGGTGGATTTCCTTGTTATGTAACGTTCCTTACTTTAATGATAGGATTGTTCCGTTCGGGTGACGGTTAGGCCGCTGCTCGTTTCGTGACACAATCATTTTCCTTCAAAAAAAAAAAATCCCACCGCAACGCTTTAGAAATTAGGGAAGAATGACAGAAATCGTCCCTTAATTTCCCAATACATACATTTTGATCATCTAATACTCTTTTAGCATTGACAAACCCTTGCTCTTTAATTCTCATATCTTCAGTTTTAAACAAAAATTTAGTACTAAATTCTATAACAATATTTACATAAAAGTTACATCTCAACATACACTCATGCTCCTCATTCTGGATTTAAATACCTGAGATAGAAATCAGAATTCCTTCACGTTTATAACGCACATACTTTACCACTATTATAAAAATAAAAATAGACACCAGGTTTAATTGCTTGTTTTTATATGTATATGTTGACCCAGAAAGTGTATAGTGTCAGATAAAAACATGGCTTAATTCATTTAGTGTATAGTGTCAGATAAAAACATGGCTTAATTCGTTAACAAATGAGTTTTTATGTAGTTACTTCTCATATTACCTTTTTAGAGTCTTATTGTTGTCTATTTCTTATTATTTACATTGCTCTTCTTTCTGTTTATTGGCAAGATTCATAATGTATTTGACGATGAAACATTTATGGTAGAACTGCTCTCGCACAACTAACTGTCATAATTAGAAACATCAACTTTTGTAATTAAATAATAGTCAAGGGACTAATTTTGCTATTCACCAGAAAAACCCGGAAATGGAGTAATTTATAGACTTAGACATTTAGTCCCTGTGGTTATATAAGAATTATGGATTGGGTCCTTCAAATAAAATAATTACGTCTATAGTCATTGTAGTTTCACTTTTGTTACGGATCAGTTGGGGTTGCTAGTTATCAAGTTTTTGCCCAAATCAAGAGAATTGTTGTCTTTTTATATTTTCTTTCATTTATACTTAAAAATAATAATAAAAGTATATAACTTATATTAAATAATGTATTATTTATATTTTACACGCACATATATAGACATATAATTAATGAGTAAAAACGTATATTAAGTAATGAGTGAAAAGATGTTTATAGAATAAGATTCTTTTTAATTACATCAAAGAAAAAGGTGAAAAAGATTAAAATATCTATGATTTAACAAAGTTGTTTTAAATAGGGAAATTAATTAAAATACCCCAAGTTTGAAAGTGACTTACCAAAATACCTCAAAAAATAAAAAGTTTACCAAAATGTCATTTTTTTCCCGCGTTATGGAGCCCGTGATCGCGGTCAGGGACCAATTGTGAAATTTTTTGCAAGATATATTTACACTTTCAGTCCCTGACGGCCCGCGATGGCCCGCGGTGGGGACTGGAAGTGTAAATAATCTTGCAAAAATTTTCACTTTCAGTCCCTGCCCGCTATAGAGGGCTCTCACCGTGGAAATTTATGGCATTTTGGTAAGTCACTTTCAAACTTAGGCTAGTTTAATTAGTTTCCCTTTTAAATATATATCTAATATTAACGAACTAGGTTCGAACCGTGTATTACACGGGGTAATTTAAAAAAATTAAATCATGCCAGTAAACATATCAACATTTATGAAAAATTAATTTAAAGTGAATTGACGGGAATCATAGCAATTTGACTTTGAAAATATCATTAACTAACTATCTGTTGATGACTGATATTATATAGTTCAATTAAAATTAGAGGAAATAATATAATCATGATTAAGAAAGTATAAATAATTAAATATACTATACTAAAATATTTGCATATTTATATTTTTGAAAAATGTTCGAACTCATAATCTAAAAGTCAGTTGATAAGTGATATTTGTTTTCCAGGTAATTAAATCTCTTATGATAATTCTAAGGGTGTTTCGTTGACAGAATGGAATTTGATAGAATTGTAATTCGTCGAAAGAATTCGACTTTGAAGTAAAAATTGATATGAAATTGCAAAAAGAAAATCACGACAATTTAGTGATTATTTGTATCAAATCCCGTACTAATTTCAATAAATCTCATACTAATCATGACACATTAATTCGTATATATTTATAATATTTAATAATATAATTAAATCCAAAATTATTCAATATTGAGCTCATTTCGAAGGTATTGACGAAGCGATTACAATGGTATAACTTGTAAAAAATAGAAATATTTTTTTTAATACATTTTAGTTCATATACATTATTTATGTTAATATGATAAGAGTCTAAAA
The DNA here is from genome assembly GCA_033807775.1 of Saussurea involucrata. NCBI lineage: Eukaryota > Viridiplantae > Streptophyta > Magnoliopsida > Asterales > Asteraceae > Saussurea > Saussurea involucrata. Next base: position 55,503,985 of record CM066315.1, read on the forward strand.
TGAAAAATAAAAAAGTAAGAGATTAAAAGTAAACTACATACCTAATTATAAGGGTAGTAAATGTAACGTATAAATTAAAAAAATTGAATTAAGGAGAGATTTAAGGAGTGAATGTGGGTGTGCTAATTGAACTTATAATGTAAACTGCGTCCAGATACATGTTTAGGCGGGAAAATACTGAAGTCGGCTCACCAGAAGACGACATGTGGCATGCTAGTTACTTATTTATCATATGTATAGATGTCTTCATTATTTTAAATATAAATGAAATCAAAATATAAAAAGATAAAAATTTTCTCAATTTAGCAGAGTAACCGTTAGTAGAGTTATGGTAAGGAACTCAATCCATAAGAGCATCTCTAACAGCTTCCCCATTTTGGAGAAAATGAAGAATATGAGGATTTTGGGCTCTAATTTTGCTCCAACAGCTTCCTCAAAACTATCTTCAAAATGGGGAAAGTAGGAGAGAGAATGAGTTTTTCTTCAAATATGGAGATCACTCCAAAAATGATTACCAAGTGAGAGGACCAATAGAAAGCTTTTAAAATAAATATATAGAGAGAAATAATATTTTAATAGATGAATGAAATATTTTAATATTATAATCAATGTTTTTTCCTCCAAAATGAGGAATCTGTTGGAGATGAATGTAATTTTTTTGGGGGATTTTGGCTTTTGGTTCTCCATTTTGGAGAAATTTTAGAGAAGCTGTTGGAGATGCTCTAACAAAAATAAAATCTTAATAACTATAGAACGAATGATCGTGTAAGAAGTTGAGTTAATGTAAGAATCGTGAAAAATATATATCACTTTTGATCTCAAGCCCAACCCTTGATGAATTTGGATTTTAAGCCTACATATGAATCGTGTTTGATATGATGATTGATATGGTGTATTTCGATGTATCTTATCTCATTGCATAGCATAATAACATACATTCAACAATTGATAACCACTTCTCATTCTTCTCACCAGAACCCAAACCGTGAGACAGCGGCATTAATTTATAGATGTAATTATTTCACTTGAAGGACTTAATACATAATTCCTATATAACCACAGGGTCTAAATATGTAATTTAGTCCCGGAAATGCGTGAATGCAATGTGTCAAAGCTGGACGTTAGCCTTTCATCCAATCAGATCGCGTCTTTATCTCCTTATTTCCATTTTTTATTAGATAATATTAATTTTTAAGTCAGTTATAAGCGGCAAATCGATAAATTCTCTTTTTTTTCTTTTCCGGAACAGCGTTTCTCTTACACGGAACCCCATCGGCGATCTCTCCACAGGTAACACACGAAAATCGATTCATAAATCATCACTCATTTTCCGCAATTCATTAGGAGTTCTATTGATCGGTTTGATGTTGAATTTAGGTTTTAACGGTGGTCAATATCTAGTGTTATTGTTTGTCGATTTTTCATGCGTTGTTCTTTTCTGTAATTGCGAGAATTTTAGCCTAATTTATTTGGATCTGTAGCGTATCGTGAATTTTGGGTGTGTCGCATATGTGCCATTATATGTTTTATTCTTGTTGGCAGTTGGATAAATAGAGATTTGTTTGGTTATTTGATGTTTCAAATTCAATTTGCAAGTATGTTATGCTGGTTGATTGATGAGGATAATTCTTTTTAATTTGTCTTGTTCAGTCTATGTTATCCTTGCTCAATTATGCTTTGCTCAATTCTGAGTTAGGATATCTGGTTTGCTAGATTTAAGTACCAAAAGAATTTGTTCTTAATTTTGGGGCAAGAAGAATCTTTAACTTCCTTTACTTGATTCCGATAAAAGAAAGTCGCAAACCAGTCTTCCTTCACCTGTTTTTAGATTTTCTAAAGGAAGCCTTTATTCATTCCTGTTTGTTTGGATTTTCTTTCAGGAAGTCTCCCTTTCCCTGTGTTTGGATCTTCTAAAGAAAGAATCCTGTTTGTTTGGATTTCCCTGAAAAAATTATTTGTTTCCCTTGAGATGGCTAAATAAAGTCTCCCCATCCCATTTTTTTTAGTTTCCTGAAAACATTCTTGTAGTTAAATTATGTAAGTGTACTTATTTGTCAATTTACATTTTGTGAATCTTTGGGTTGTGATCTTGAACATCAACTTATCACAAAATTTGCATGGGCTAAAATATGTGGATTATTTGATGCATGAGATTCACTGTTTCTATTGATACATTCTAGTAGTTGTGGTCATGCTAGTAAGTAGTAAGCTACGTCACGATGTTGCAACCTGTTAGTTTTGAGATGTTCAAATATGCAACAATGCCTGTTAATAATGTTTTTGTGTCCTATAAACATAAACTCGTGACTATGATTTCAGGAAATATGATCTGGTGACATATCTTTTGTTTTCGGTGCCATGATGGAATTCTAAAACTTCTTTTCTGAACTGCAGTTTGACTGCCTGGCCTTCATGATTTCAAGAAGCACTGCTGCATCTACTGTTTCCTGTGAATCGGGAAACAAGAACAACTACCCTTTCTGGATTCTGATTTGCGTATTCTCAAGGTTCCCCGGGACTCTTGTCTTGTACTTCACCCTCCTGTTCTGTGTCAGCTGTCCATCAATTTAGAGATCTGAAGGGAATTTCAATTTCCATCTGCTGTATACCAAATCATCTCCAACTTTGGAAAATGGTTGCTTCTCAATGTTTGCACATGACTGGGGGAACGGGGAAGGCTTTCCAGAACCAATTGCTTCCTCCAATGGGCCCTCCTGATGCTCTTCTTGTGGATCATATTGAGAATGAGTTGGACTTCTCTGACGTCTTCGGTGTGGCACCTGAAATGTCTTCTCCACCCAATGCAAATGAATTAGTAGTGTATGATGAGCCAGAAGTAATTTGTAGCCGGTCTCATTCATTGGTGGGTCCCACACCTTTTGCCAGTCAGTCAGTGAAGCTTGGCAAGCTCACTTTACACGAGACTGAATATGATCTTGTCGAGGGGGTCAGTACAATGGCTTTAGAAGAACTCAAAGAATCTTCTTTTGTTGTTGATGATGGAAATTCAATGGAAGAACATAGTGTGGGACTTGACGACTTTGAAGTTCTGAAAGTTGTTGGACAAGGAGCATTTGCAAAAGTTTATCAAGTGAAAAAGTGTGGTACTTCGGACATCTTTGCAATGAAGGTTATGCGAAAAGATAGGATTTTTGAGAAAGATCATGCTGAGTATATGAAAGCGGAAAGAGATATTTTGACAAAAGTGGACCATCCCTTCATCGTGCAACTCAAATACTCATTCCAGGTGGACTATCGGGATCTTTTTACACTGCAAAGCCCTTATTTACTTTACATGAAAAGAAATTAAAAATTGAAAAGTAGTGCACGAATAAACCCGTGTCTTTGAAAGGTTCTTAAATCACATATCACTGAAATTCAGTTGCTTTCTTGCAAATTATTAAAAACTAATGTTTATTATCTGGTTATGTGAATGCAGACCAAATATAGATTGTTCCTTGTTCTTGATTTTGTAAATGGGGGTCATCTTTTCTTTCAACTCTATCGGCAAGGTTTGTTCAGGGAGGAGTTGGCACGTTTCTACACTGCTGAGATTGTTTCTGCTGTTTCACATCTCCATGCTAATGGCATAATGCACAGGGACTTGAAACCTGAGAATATTCTTCTGGATGCAGAGGGGCATGTAAGATTTTTATTCTTGTTCTTATATAGTAATTCTTATTGTTACACTTTGGGTTACAATATAAAATGTTGCTTTATCTATGTTTATTTCAGGTTATGTTGACTGACTTTGGTGTAGCGAAGGAATTTGATGAGAGCACAAGATCGAATTCCATGTGTGGAACTTTAGAATACATGTCACCGGAAATTGTACAAGGGCGGGGCCATGACAAGGCAGCTGATTGGTGGAGTGTTGGAATTTTAATGTATGAAATGCTTACCGGGAAGGTTGGTCTTCTTTTCTTTTTTTCTTTTCTTTTTAAATAACAAATTAGCATGAGGTTTTTATTGTAAGCAATAGCATGTAATTTTTTTATGTGTGCAGCCTCCATTTAGAGGTGGAAACAGACAGAAAATTCAGCAAAAGATAGTCAAGGATAAATTGAAGCTTCCAACCTTCTTGTCAAGTGAAGCACACTCTCTTCTGAAAGGGGTAATTTACTCCCATATATATATATATATATATATATATATATAGGTCAGGTTCAGGGGAAAACCTAAAAAAATGGAAAACTGAAGAACACCCTGGTAGCCCTGCATCTGGAAGATATGCACGTGTCCATATGCACATGTGCAAATTTGTAACATGTGCATAATGCACTCGTGCATAAAAACCAAAAAACATCTTAATTTACTTGTATGCACAAGTGCATACCATCCAGATGAAGGGCTATCAAGGTGTTCCTCAGTTTTCCATTTTTTAGAGGTTTTCTCTTGAAGCTCCCACTATATATATATACACATACATATACATTTCATGCAGTTGGGTGGGTTAATGATGGGTTGGATCATTTTGTTTGTTGTTTAGTTGCTACAGAAGGAATCGAGCAGGCGTCTTGGGAGTGGAGCTGATGGAAAGGAGATAAAAAGGCATACATGGTTCAAAATGATAAACTGGGAGAAACTGGAGGGTCGAGAAGTGAAGCCAAGTTTTGTACCGGTAGTTGGTGGTAAACAGTGTATTGCAAATTTCGAAGAGTGTTGGACCAAGTTGCCAGCGGTGGTGGATTCCCCGGCTGCCAGCCCCAAATGCAAGGAGAACCACTTCAAGGGGTTCACTTATGTTAGGCCTGCAGCGGAGGGATGATTCTTGTTAACATTTGTGTGTTTGTGTTTTTTACTGAAAGAATTAATTAATTTCCAATAAGTTATAATAAGTAGGATGTTATTGACTTATGTTATGTAAATGCAATGCATTCCACTTGCTGTGTGTTTTGCACACTATTTAAATTTCGAATACTGTTGCATTAAGCTAATGAAGGGTACTGCAAAAACTGATAACTTGGTATAGAAATGCAATTTGGAACTGAAATTGACATTTCATAGAAGGTTGGGAGAATTAAGAGAGTGACTAGCACATCAATTGGTAAGGCTGTAAGCCTGTAAACGAACCAAACGTTCAGCGAGCCGTTCGTTAACCATTCAGCAGGAAGTTCGTTTATGAACACGGTTTTTTGTTCATTTAGAAATGAACGAACATGAACAATGGTCTCGTTCGTTCATTTATGTTCGTGAACGTTCGTTCGTTTATGTCACTTTACACCAAAAATCAAGATAAGAACTAAGGTTCTTGGTTAAGAACCTAGAGGAGGTTGGGTTCTAATAAGAACTCTCCACAATGGTAGTTCTTATAAGCCACTACACTTTTTGTTTGTAAGAACTTTGCATCGGAGATGCTCTAATAGTTCTCGTAATATTCATCCTTGGGACCCATCTTAAAGAAGAAGAATTATGGAGCATCACCGTTTGTTACTTCAATTCCAACCTGTATCACCAAATTCCTGGATCCACCACTTTTTTTTGGCTGGAATTTAAGAGATTTAGTGTAATTGCTATTTAGACGATTATCAACCATGGTTCCAACCGTTCCTACCTTCATAATTCATAACCTCCAAGGACGTGTTACAACTCTTCAAAGATATCTCAATCATTTAAAATACTGGATAAATATGTTGTCCCAAAATTTCATGTCTTATCCAGTTATCCTTATCTTATAATTAAATTAAGACATATTTATACTATATTATAAAGCATTTATGAAAAACTCTTCAGAACAACCTCTAAAGCTTCATGTACCGCTATTTAATGTTAATTACTTGATTAATACTTATCTCTAGCAACCTTCAAATCCTTAAATCGTGGACTCTTATTAATTAATCTTTATCTCTAACCACTTTCAAATCTTTAAATCATGAACTCTTTAAAATGCGTCATTCTTTAAACAAATTTATAAAAAAAAACATGACCGTTTTCTCAAAACCATACATTAAAATAAATTAGAACATTAAAATCGAGATATATCGCGCTGCATTGTATGAGTAGACTTCTAGCTTCTAGTATATATATTAATATATACTAGTTGAGTACCCGCGCAATGCAGCGGGATACAAAATTCAATTATAAAACAAGATTTAGAAAATGAATGTGATTTCATCGCGATAGCCACTTATTAACTTTTACACAAAATACATGAGTCTTCTAAAAATGCAGAAGAATAACTCATATTACAAATATGTAATTAGACCCATGCATGTTAATGTGATGCAATTCGGCGGGTAAAAAAATAGCAAAAGCTTACCAAACTATTTCAACACTTTGACCATCCTAACTTGTTTGTTTATTTTTTTTTGAAAAGCAAACTTTAATTACCAACCAAAAAGCTACAACCACCAAGTTCAAACAGCCACAAACCAAGGACCCAAAACAGGAAACAAAAAGCTGTCCCAAACAAACAGCAGCAAAACAAAACAAAAAGAGAGCCAAGCACAACAGCAACAAAACCAAACAGAACCAAAGAAAGAACAGCTAAACCCGATTTTATAGTCCCGGTTTACCAGAAACAAACCACCGCCGCACTCACGACCCAAGCCGAGATCCCACTGACGGCCCTCACGCCGCAGCTGAATGCAAAAGCTGCTGATGCTATACACAGTCGTTGGCTTAACCAACCAGCAGCTTACCCCACACAGACGACACACACAGCTGGCAAACCAACCCGCACCTGAACACGAACAAGCCGGTCCCTGAACCGACACGGTACCCGCTGCAGCCACTATGTCTATCCACATATGACAAAAACTAAGAGGGTGTTGACACTAAGTGCTTGCCGCAGGTAAAAGTCATAACTCTTTGACTTATTTTACCGGGTGAGATCAAAGTCCATTAAATCGGTATCTTATGCAACAATTTACCTACCGGATAAGACTCTACATCCTAATCATGCTCGTACCAGGTAAATACCCAAAATGATAAAGTAAGTGCCCGCGCAATGCGGCGGGATGTCAATTTTATTGTAAATCAAAAAAACTTAATCAAACATATTGGTATATATGTGATTCAAAATCAAGATCTATGTACATAAAATTTACACGTGCATTAATTTAGCCTAAGCAATCAAGAGACTACACCCACACCTAATAGGGAACTTAACTTGATGGCCACCACCACATCCACCATCCATCCAAGTTTCTTTGATGGTTCACTCCCAATATCAACGCCAACTGCTGCAACAAGAATGGAAGTATTCCTTGGCTAAGTGGCAGGGACAACCATGTGTAGGTCAACCTAAGTGACAACAATCAAAATATAAATTTAACCCCATTAGATTAGAACATGTTTCACTAACAATTGTAACCCAAAAAGAAATTTAGATAATGATAGCAAAATGTGAAATGTAGAACCAATACCAAAAGCTTAAAAAAAATGAACCATCAAAACAAGTGATTAATACAAGATCAGGCATGGGGTCCAAAGCTTTATGTTGGATGTCAATCTCACGTTGATCAACGTATCTAAGGGTTCCTAAAAACGACTCATTTATGATTATTTGAGGGTAGGAAATACAAGTTCACCGGTAACTTATTTTACCTTCAAGGGTGCAGTGTTCATAATTCAGATTCATCCTCTCTGCAATGTAACAAAAGATAAGAAAAGTCTTAGGATGAAAAGTAGTTCATCAGCACATGTGATTCAAGGAAAAACAAAGTAGCAATTGCCAACAAGTCAAGAGATCAAGGAGAGGCACACAATTCTAAGTCTAAAGGGTACTTGATATGGTTCTAGAAAACACCACAAGAAAAAGTGTTTGCTTGTTTAACATCTTGGTGATATTTTCCCTTCTATGTAGCCTTGATTTTGACAGGTCATTAGAGGCAGAGGTACCAATGTGGATGAATAACCACATTCTAAGATGGTTGGAAAGAAGGTTCCTGCTGCTAACGATGTAAAATTCTATTTTCTATAAAATGCAAAGCATTTTTTATAAATAATATCATCATTCAAAAACTACTGTGGTGTTGGTCCAAATCCAATGCAACCCAAACATTGTAGCTTGGAATGATCGATATATGTGCATCTGAGGACAAATGGCATACAAATAATGCATACTTTTCTAAAGCAATTTTTTATTTCTAATTTCAAAATCAACATATTAAACATTCATTCTTTCTAAAATATTTATTCAAATCTAAAATATTTGCAGATATGATGGAATATGTAGATATTAACTGGGAACTCAGATAAGTCGTTTGATATAGTTGACAGATTGCAGGTAAAATTCCATTTATACTGTGAGTAATGTAGACACCTTAAATGTATAATTTGCTCATTTCTACAGGAAATGATATGTGGGTTCATACATAGGATAACTATTTTTTATCACATGAGGGTGATTGACATCTAAGCAACCAAAATTGCAGGGCCTTAGTGTAGCCTCTGATGCATAAAGCATCAACATGGATTCCTACATTGGGTCTATGTACAGATACCCAAATATTGTATGTATATGTAACTTGAATTACCAAGAAAAAAGTACAACACAAACAGAAAAAGAGAGTTGAGAGGTATGAAGTTAAAGATAACAACAACAGAAAATTGAACTTAAGGGTTTGCTAAATCAAAATCACAGAAGAGTTTCGACTTATAAACCACAAAAAACTTTTAAACCACTTTCTCAAATGTAGCTTTTCCAAACACATGGTTTGCTAAATCAAAATTACTGAATTACATTATCTAACTGTGAATAAACATTAGAACATCTCAATGTAGTTGTTGAAGCCAACTTTATTGGGTTATTAGGGCTCAAAGCTTTTAACCTCGAAAATAGGTAAAAACGTAAAAAGTGATCTTCATAAAACAGTTAGAGGGCATAAATCTTGATAAACCCAATTCTTCAATTCAAGTATTCAACCAATCTTTTTACCCTAAATTTTTGATCTGAAAATTGAAAACCAATACTTACTTTCAACGACGATGAGGGCTTTAGAATCATCGGTGTGGGTTTTTCATCAGAAACAAGTGGTTCTTCAACTGGGACGAGAGCTTTTGCCTCTTGCTTCTCGGCGGCGGCGACGGGTTGCTCCGGCGGGCACTGGGATTCTACCTCGACCTTCTTGGCTTCTTCTACTGCCATATCTTCTCTGCATCAACCAACAATGCAACCTATAATCAACGAAAGCCGCAGAGCATAAATCGATCAAAAACCAGAAAATAAAATCGATTTTGGGAAAGAAACAGCGAACCAGCAAAGAGCATAAAGTCGAACAACAGAACCCTAAACTCAGACGTACCTGAATCGTTGCTTTGAGAAGATGGAAGTTTTGGTATTGGGGAAATGAAGCGATGGAGAAGATGGATTTGAACATGAAGTGTTAGAACCGGTGAATGTTGAACCCTTAGGGTGCGTTTCTTGCATTTGGTGAATGTTGAACCCTTATTGAGAGCTTGAATCGTTGTCGATTGAGCATGAATCGTCATCTCGAGAAGATGAATTTTTGAACAGGTGTCTGATTGGAGGGATAAGAGGTGGTTCTTGGGAAGACGGAGAGGGGGTTAAAAGATGGAGAGAGAGAGGCTTCTCACTCTTAAATTTAAGTAATTATGCATAAATTGAGAGTACCATATGCATTCAAAGTTGTTTTTAAGAGTTTAGGGGTTAAATGTATTATAAGATAATATAGATATAGATATAGATATATATATATTCTGAATTAAGACATACATATGTGTATATATATATATATATATATATATATTATATATATAAGATCCCACATTGGTTGGGGAGGCGAACAAAGGTTGCCTTAAGAGACTTGATACCTCCTCTATCAGACGCGTTTTAAAACCGTGAGTCTAGGTGTGTGGACAAAGCGGACAATATCTAGTACGGTTGGCCTGGGTTGATACAGATGGTATCAGAGCCGGGAACCGGACTGGTGTGCCAGCGAGGACGCTGGGCTCCCAAGGGGGTGGATTGTAAGATCCCACATTGGTTGGGGAGGTGAACAAATGTTGCCTTAAGGGACTTGATTCTTGATACCTTCTCTATCAGACGTGTTTTAAAACCGTAAGTCCAGGTGTGTGGATAAAACGGACAATATCTGGTACGGTTGGATTGGGTTGTTACAGAGTATATATATATATATATATATTTAATTTATTTAATTTACATTTACATTTACATTCTCATTTTAATAATATATATTTAAATGATTGATAGACATGAGAATTTTTACTCCAACAACTTCCTCAAAACTATCTCTAAAATGGAGAAAACAGGAGAGAGAAGAAGTTTTTCTCCAAATATGGAGATAACCCTAAAAATGATTACAACATAAGAGCATCTCCAACAGTTTCCCTATAATTTCTCCAAAATGGGGAACCAAAACCAAAATCCCCAAAGAAATATACATTCATCTCCAACAGCTTCTCCATTTTGGAGAATCCAACATTAATTAAAATATTAAAATATTTCATTTATCTATTAAAATATTATTTCTCTCTCTACGTATTTATTTTCAATGTTTCCTATTGGTCCTCTCACTTGGTAATCATTTTTGGAGTAATCTCCATATTTGGAGAAAAAAACCTTCTCTCTCCAACTTTCTCCATTTTGGAGATAGTTTTGGGGAAGCTGTTGGAGCACATTTTTAGCACAAAATCCCCATTTTCTCCATTTTGGGGAAGTTGTTGGAGATGCTCTAAGAAGATCAATAGAAATCTTTGAAAAAAAATTATTTAGAGAGATAAATACTATTTTAATAGATGAATGAGATATTTTAATTTATAATCAATGTTTTTTCTTCAAAATGAGGAATCTGTTGGAGATGAATGTAATTTTTTTTTAAGGATTTTAACTTTTGGTTCTTTATTTTGAAGAAATTTTAAGGAATTTGTTAGAGACGCTCTAAACTTCCACTGTCATGTCATTGTGCCTTCGGTCCTTGTACTCTACTTTTATATTGTATTACTATATCAAAAATATTAAATTACTAATAGATTTAAAATGGCTGTTCCTAAATTGAATACATTGAAAATGTATAATACAAGATTTGATATTGACATATGTGATAGAGAATTTTAAAGGGATGCTTGATTAACATTCTTCTATAAAAATGGATGTAAATAGAATTTAGGGAATGTGCCTGTAACGGTAAGAAAGAGAAAGTTAAGAGAACATTCATATGTGAATCATTGAAAAAATTATTTGAAGATGCACGTATAAACCAACGTTACAAATTATTCATATGGATTAACATATGCATCTTCAAATAAATCTTTTCAATGATTCACGTATCCTTAATATTCTCGTTTTACCTTGTCAAGATATTTAGCCATTTTATTTGAATCTTCCGGAGTAGCATTCCCGACATAAAATACATTTAATAATTCACAAAAGTACAATTCCCATTCCCAGGTACTTATCAATCTGCCTACAACCTTACACAAACATATACTCTTCTAATATAACTTCTGCCTCATCATTTGCATAATTCTTATCAATATCAATAAAACTTTAATCTACAATCAATTTAAAAAATAAAATGTTTCTGTATGTTATTTCTTGTTTTTTGTTCATTGTCGGTTAAACGGTAAGTAGAAAAGTGAGAAAATATCGGCTACCGGAGTTAGATAGAAGATTTAGCAGCAGCTTCGATCTTGTTTATAAGTTCTTCCTTATTTGCCCCAACGATTTTATCCACTCGTTGCCCGTCTCTAAGGAAGATAAAGGTTGGTGTCGCTTTAATGTCCAATGATGTACTAAACTCCTGCAAACCAACATAATGTCAATCTTATTGTCATATATTTTTAAACCAGAAAATTATTAAACCAACCAATTCAAACAAACTCGGTATATCCCACTTGAAAGCAAATGTGGGATGTAACTCTACCTCAAATGGTAGAACAACTGTTTTCGTGAAGACCCTTAATGGGTAAGCACTTCTTACACAATCAGAGACGGTCAGCAGGTAGTAAACAACTCTTTGGTCTGAAACATTAAATGAACCAAGTACAAGAAAGTGTTTCACTTACAGCTAGGTCATCCACGTCCACGGTTAAGAACACAAGTGATTCATATTTAGAAGCAAGATTGTAGAACGTGGGTGCTATGACTCGACATGGGTTAAACCAAGATGCACTGAAACTGACCACAACCTGTTGGATAAAATGTGAAACAGTCTTTATACATCATTCCTATTCCAATAATCTTTCAGAAGAATCAAGAATTGAAACAACGAACCATCTTCCCATTTCTGTTTGCTTCTGATACCTTTTCTTCCCATTGCTCGATCTACGCTTTCTATACGGGTAACTTTTTCGTTGGCAAGTGGAACAGTCGCACTTTCTTCGTCATCTTCTGATTTGTAGGACTGCCAACGAGTTTCATTCTCTTAATAAGCATACTTATGAGTCGAATATTGCCATAATTAAAGATTTGATACAAGTTTTATGAAGGAGATGAGGTAAGATGAACCAGAGGTATGTATATAAAAGGTGAAAAGAGGTCAAAGGAATTCAAGTATATGCTCATAAACTACTCCACAAACAGAAGAGTACCCGCTTGCAGCAATTTCCCATTGATTAAGAACAACTCTGGAGATCAAGTCACAGCAGTTACCTAAATGTTGAATTTCCACAATAAAAAACTAGAACCCACAATTATTTTTTCTGCAACTTTTCATGACTTTTAAAAAATCTCTTTGTAAATGGAAAGGTTACCCCTTTGTCACCAGAAGGTCACAAGTCACAAAAACAGCTTAGTTACAGAATACAAGGAAGATTGAATACAAAGACCCTCTGAAATCCAATGAGGCAAAACCTCGAGGGTCAACTCAACGGGCAAATAAAGGCTAGGCCTTGGGGCTCTTCCCCATAGGTTGCCAATTCGAGTCCCCTAGAGCCATGGGAATTCTCCCATTGTTATCTGTAGGGCCCTATGAGATTAGTCGAGGTGTGTGCAAGTTGGGTCGAACACCTACTGTACAAAAAGAAGCCAAGGAGGCATAGTGCAGTAGCTCACCCTTTTTTCAAATCACAATTATCAAGTGTTCTTGAGGCAAAAGATAGAGAAATTTTGGGATGCAATCGATTGTTTCTCCTCAAGAATCTCTAGCATCTTGATGTGCCTCATCTTTCTTATCACAACCTCCTAGTTGTTATACTAAATTTATACATGGAGATGTGTGATTTTAACATGTGATGTCTTTTCTACTGTGACTAATAAGATTTTAACAATCGTACACATATTAAATCCTTAAAAAACAAAAGTAAACAATGCTTCACGATATCAAAGCGATGCGCATGAACCATCGGAAATTCAAAACTTGATGTATTTAGCGATTTTAAGTTGCCGCAAAACACTAATTGTTCGTATCAACCGAATCTGCAGGGGCGGATGCCTTTGAAGGCATTTACAGGCCATCGCCTGTCCGTTTTCTAAAAATGTAATAGATGAGAGTTTTTTTTGTAGGCTTAAATAAAAGGAAAGGGAACTTGGCCCCCTCCACTTAATCTGATTTTTTTTAATGGAGTAAACATTTGGGTCTTGGAAACTTAAATAAAAAGAATGGATGGTTTGGGCCCACTGCCAACCGACCAGCCCAGTGCCAATTTCACATTCTAATCTTTTAATTGATTTGAACTGAAGTCCGAATAATAGAAAAAAGCATTGTTGCCTCTGCCCAATTTCACTTCTCTCGGTTGAAACTTGAAAATCTGCAACGAGCAAACAAGGCAACAACGACGAACCTGCTGCCTGCAAACCCTAAAATAGGCGAATTGTAAGCAGTAAGTTGTTGCCTCACGGTCACGGTCTCACGGAGAGTCACGGTTCTGCCAGCTAAAATCTGATTACCCTAACTTTCTCATAAGCTGATAATTAAGAAGCTAATAGGAAGCATTTTGAATTTGGTTTCTAGAGTTTGATTATTAGAGCACACTTTTGATGTTGATTTGATTTTGATGTTGATTTGATTTTGATTTTGATTTGGGTTATTGACCTATTGTTTTGATTAATTATTGGACACACCTGCAGCAGCCCTAATCTTCTTGCAAAAAAAAAATCCACTTTGATGATTACGAATGATGTTTTAAGCTTTGGCTTAATGCTTATTATTAGATAATTTGTTTTAGAAGTGCAACTGTACCTCGCAGGCAACAAAAAAACTTTTGATATCAACCAAAAAAACTGAAACAATATCTTGAAATCAACCAAAAATCCTAGAAAAATCTTCTAAAATCAACAAAAAAGACCAAAAAAGTCTCTTGAAATCGATAAAAAACTTAAAAATCCTTCGAAATCAAGCGAAAAACTTAAAAAATCCCTTGAAATGCTGGAATTTAGCTAAAACCACATTGGACGATCCTAGGTCCGACCATCGGTTCCGAAATTACTATTTGGGACCGGGACCGATTTTTGGCCATCTCTAGGTCCGGCCCGTGTAGTCGGAAAGCTTGTGTTCCGCCCCTGCGAATCTGGATAGTCTTCAAAATTAGTTTGTGACAAAAGCAGTCAATCTTGGTTTGGTAATATCTACAAACAGGTTATAGGCATTACAAACTGCAGAAATTCGTTCAAAATTATGGGATTTTTAGAAAACAAAAGCAAAAAAACTATGATAAAATAAGCTTCATAAAAACAAGAAATCGTTGCGTAGTAACCTAATCCTGAGTTAGGGGGTTAAGAAGTTAGGGGGTTAAGGTGTGGTGTGGCGGAGGACTGACGGACTAGGGCGGAAGACCGGTGGACTAAGGACTTAAGAACTAAAAGAATTATAAAGAGAGAATTCTAGAGAGAGAAAGAGAGTTTATGAAAGAAGATACAAACCTTGTGTCTACTAGTGCTATGCGGGAAAAGGCAGGAAGACCTTTCCTACCATGGAATGTGAGGGCTAACCTGATAGCTCCAAAGTGGATATGTGTATATCCTTGGGCTAAACAGTGTCGAGGGAGATCTGTTGGGAGGGATAGTGTGACCATGTGTTCTGAAGTGGTGGTCGGGAGTTGATGGGAATCAAACTTAGAGGCCTGGACAAATTCTTTGATTTGTTGATTTGAGGTAGAACCCATTAATTTTTTGACTCTTTTTGAAAATGAAAATTTAGGTTTAGAAAATACACTATAAGGGTTTACTAAGGGCATACTAGTAATTGGGATTTTTGAGTCATCAGATACATAAGAAATCTCATATAACTGATCTATTTTAGAGGCTGAGGACCGTCTAAGGCTGGAGGAGGAACGTGAAAGACTAGACTCTGGGTTCATGACTGGCTTTGGTATTTAACTAAGGACACTTCTTATCTTCTAAGGTGTGGTATGGCGGAGAACTGACGGACTAGGGCGGACTATGGCGGAAGACCGGTGGACTAAGGACTTAAGAACTAAAAGAATTATAAAGAGAGAATTCTAGAGAGAGAAAGAGAGTTTATGAAAGAAGATTTTATTTCTTCCAATGGATTACAAGTGAGGGGGATGCCTTCCTTTTATAGGCAAAGGAAAGGTACCCTTACAAAAGCATGACCTAAGAAGTACAATAATTCTACATAATGAGGTAAGCGCTTACATCACGAAAAGTGTCCTAATGCTACCATCATTTTTACATCATTATTCCATACAACTTTAATTATAAAATACTAGCACACAAAATACAAAATACTTGTACGATCTTGGGAGATTATTTCCAGCGGGAGTCTGGGTGTGATGGGTCATCTTCATATGGATCGTAACCATCGTAATCATCATCTCCGAGGTAATAGTAGCTATCTGGGTCATCATCCAGATCGAAATCATCATCAGAGGAGTCAATATTTTTCTCAAGATGAGTACGGAACCATTGACAGAGCGTCTCCTTCCATAAGACTACATCAGGATGTCCTTCTGGCCATTTTTCTTTTCCTTCTATGACTGTAACTGGGACAGATTCGAGGACAACTCGATTTGCGCTTATCAGTGCATGTCGTAACTCCAGTAACTGTTGGGTATGGCGTAATTCAAACGTTCTGTTGGAGGGGTTGATATCATGCCAGGCGTGGAAAAAAGACGTGGGGAAGTGGGAAACCATGGATTGTTCACCACCAACAGCTGCGGCAGGCAAGAAGGAGCAGGGTCTCTTGAAGAAGATCACCACATAAGTTTTTTGACTTATGTGCAATCGTTGGACCCATTGATGTGCTGGGAGAAACCATTGGAAGAGGGTAAACAGGTGTTTAGACTCTTTGGGAACATGCTCAAACTGGCACTGGAACAGGTAAGTGAACAGTTTGCAAGCATTGAAGGTGATGGCAATAGTGTGGGTTTCAAAGAGGTACCAAAAGAAACATAGTGCTTCTTTGGGTAATCTGAACAAATCATGGACGTGGAAGATGTTGAGAAAGGGGTAATCTGGGTGGATCGTATGGTTTTTGTAACGCCCCAAAATTTCAAGAAAATTTAAAAATTTTCAAACGCGCATATTTAATAATAAGTCTCCATTTATTAAACCCAAAATAATAATTCCAACCACGAGCGTTATTAAAACATAAGTCAACAGCGGAAATTAAATTGTTTATTCAATAACGGGAAAATGTTTAATAAGCAAATCCTTCGACCCATCCATCTTGCGCGTCAGTGTGTGCCAGTCATGCCTTCGTACCACTTGTACCTGCAGCCACTGTAAATTGGGAGGGGTAAACACGAAGCTTAGTGAATTCAAACACAACAATTAACAATGGTTATCTCATATTACCCCTAAAGCAAAGAGGATCACACCACCACATACAAGTCTACGGACAAATCATAAACAAGTATAATAACCACCGCATAAAAAAATCCCCGGGCGGATGTCGGGTCTACGGCCCCGCCGCACGTTTCCGCCTACTGCGGGAAACACCCGTTTTACGCCTACTGCGTATGACATCCTTTTTACGCCTACTGCGTAAACGCCCCTTTTACGCCTACTGCGTAAAACACCTCCGTCCCCGTCGGGACTCGGCCCCGCCGAATAATGTAGCACATAATGTTAACTAGGCTTCCCACTACCTAGCCCCCAACCATCCCGCATACAATTTTCACACACGTGCTACAGTAATAATAAACAACTATTAATTAATTGTAGTGAGAGAACTCACCTCGGGTGCGCGCCTAGCTAAAAATAGTAAGTAGCTCCACACAACGACGATCACTTTCCGGCACCTAAACGTACGATAAAATACGTCAATACGAGACCCGGACCCCACGACGCGACACACCCCAAACTGTCACTAAAACTAACTTTCGGTCACACCGAACAGGTCTGTTCGGGACCTGATTTGACCACTAAAACTCCAGAAAAACTCAGATTTATTACACGGTTGAAAAGTGCCCTGAAATACCTTTCCGAGGATATATTACACGCCTCCTAACGATTTTTCTATAATTAATTATGAATTTATTAAGTTCGCCTACCGGAACTGTCCGTTTTCGGACCAGTTCGCACTAACAGCTCCGAACAGCCCGGTTCTGGGCCGATTCAGCCTTTCGGCGAAACACGAAAAACGTGCCTAACTCAATTTAGGAAAAATGGCCACTGACCTCAAGTTAAAACGACTTACGAGTAAAAAGTTACGGTCCACGCAAAACAGTGGCAGATTCCAGGAAATTCACATAAAATGACGAACCACAGAACTTGCGACCACTTTTTCTCCCAACTCGAGGCCGAACCAGTTTTCCGCCAAAACACAGAAAACGTACTCGGTCCCGAGCTCGAAGCGTGGGCGCCAGTTTCGGCTCAATCGGAGTTACGACGGAGAAGTTATTACCGTCACAAAACAGGGGCTGGACCATTTTACGCATAAAAGAAAGATTTTAGAAACAACGGTTTAAGTTATACGGCTTAACGGTTAAGTTACGGTTTAAGGGTTCGATAGGAACAGAGGTCAGGTCACGCCACGCGCCACCCACTGCCATCTCCGGAAGTGGCGGTCGCCGGTGGCGACCGGCGGCGGCCAACGGCGGCCGGCGGTGGTCTTTCTTTTATTTTTTTTGATTACGATAGCACGCGACAAAAACCCAATCATTCTCCCCTTCTCTCTCGACCAGCCTCCGCACACGCACCCACAACGGCAGCCACGGCCGTCCATCCACCACCGCCACAGCGGCGGCGAACGGCGGCGGCGACGGGAACAAAAGAAAAAACGAAACGAAACGAAACGAAACGGTGGGGGGAATTACCTTACGACGACGCCGCGTTGATGTGCCCGGTTATCACTCTCACGAACTCCGGCGAACAGCAACTCCGGCAGCAGCAAGCTCCGGCAGCAGGTCCCTCTCTCTCTCTACGTCTCTCTCTCTCTCTCTCGTTCCTTCTCGGCTCTCCTCTATCTCTCTCGAACTCCCTCTCTCACTGCCGCACCTCTCCAACACTACGAAAGGGAAAATAGGGTTTCTTTGGCTTGGCTTGGAATGCAAGGAAGAAAACGAGAGGTATGGGGGGGGAGGGGTTCGACCTTTACTTGCATGGGCCGGACCTTGCCCAAATTTTCACATTAGCCCCCCAAACTATCCCTATTTTACTAACTTCACTAAAAGACATGGATTTTAACATTTTTGGTCTTTAACGACATCAAACCCCGAACCAAAACAATTAACGGTACACACTTTAAATTAATTAAAAAAAATAAAAGAAACACGTACCGGGACACGGGCTTTACAACTCTCCCCCGCTTGGACTAGACTTCGTCCCCGAAGTCCACGCCTGCAAACAGCTCCGGGTAATTCTCCCGCATCTCGGCTTCTGGTTCCCACGTCCATTCCGAACCTTTCTGGTGCTGCCACTGGACCTTCACCAATCCAATGACTTTGTTCCTTAGAGTCTTCGTCTTCCTCTCGACGATGGCTACCGGCTTCTCTACATAGTTGAGTCGCTCGTCAATCTGAATATCTTCAAGGGGAACTACTGCAGACTCATCCATCACACACTTCCGCAACTGAGAGACATGGAACGTGTTGTGGATCAGGCTCAGTTCCTCCGGTAGCTCCAATCGGTAAGCTACTTTCCCCACACGCGCGATGACCTTGTATGGTCCGATATATCGGGGACCCAACTTTCCCCGCTTGCGAAAACGGATTACCCCCTTCCAGGGTGACACTTTCAAAAGAACGTAATCCCCGACTTGGATTTCCAAGTCCGATCGTCTCTTATCGGCGTAACTCTTCTGTCGGCTCTGAGCGGTGACTAACCGATCCCGCACCATCTGAATCATTTCCGTCGTCTTTAGCACAATATCGGTGCTCCCCAGCACTCTGTGACCAACCTCGCCCCAGCAAATGGGCGTCCGACACTTCCTGCCATACAACACTTCGTACGGCGCTCTACCGATGCTAGCGTGATAGCTGTTATTGTAGGAGAACTCAGCTAGTGGAAGATTCTGATCCCAACTACCACCAAAGTCAATCACACATGCTCGCAGCATGTCCTCAAGTGTCTGAATAGTACGCTCACTCTGTCCGTCCGTCTGAGGATGAAATGCTGTACTGAAATGCAACCGCGTACCCATCTCATTCTGAAACTTCTCCCAAAATCGGGAGGTGAAACGAGTATCCCGATCCGAGACAATTGAGACTGGCACCCCGTGCCGAGTTACAATTTCCCGAATGAAAACCTCCGCAAGCTTATCCGCCGAAAAGCTCTCTTTAATCGCCAAGAAGTGAGCGCTCTTCGTCAGGCGATCCACGATCACCCAGATAGTATCATTCCCTCGCTGAGTCTTGGGAAGCTTAGTGATGAAATCCATTGCGATTTGCTCCCACTTCCACACCGGAACCTCCAACGGCTGCAATTTCCCATGCGGTCGTTGGTGTTCCGCTTTGACCTTCCGACAGGTCAAACATACTTCCACACATTTGGCTACATCCCGCTTCATGCCGGGCCACCAATAGTCTTCACGCAGGTCTCTGTACATCTTGGTAGCTCCGGGATGAATCGAAAACTTGGACTTATGCGCCTCGTCCAATAGTGTCTGGCGATTCCCACCAGTGTATGGAACCCAAATTCTACCATAACGGGTTAACAGTCCCCGACTATCCCGTACTAACTTCGGAATTTCTCCCGAAACTCTCTCTCGTTTAGCATTTTCCTCCAACACGGCCACCTCTTGAGCGATACCGATCGACTCCAAGAGTGGTGCAACTACCGTTAATCGCTGACAAAAACCCTTCAAAGATCCCCCGACCGGATGTCGGCTAAGTGCATCCGCGACTACATTCGCCTTACCGGGGTGGTAAAGTATCTCGCAGTCGTAATCCTTGACCACATCAAGCCACCTCCGCTGACGCATATTAAGATTTTGCTGGTCCATCAGGTATTTAAGGCTCTTGTGATCGGTATAGATCGTGCACTTGACACCATAAAGATAGTGTCTCCATATTTTTAAAGCAAACACCACCGCTCCCAGCTCCAAATCATGAGTCGGGTAGTTCGCCTCATGAGGCTTCAACTGCCTCGACGCGTAAGCGATGACCTTGCCGCGTTGCATAAGCACGGCACCCAACCCTTGGTACGAAGCATCACAGTAAACCACCAAATCTTCCATGCCCTCAGGCAAGGTTAACACAGGAGCCTCACATAAACGCCTGCGTAGCTCCTCAAACGCCTTCTGTTGCTCTTCACCCCAACTGAAAGCTGCAGTTTTCTTCGTCAGTTTCGTCATAGGCAAGGCGATTTTGGAGAAATCTTGGATAAATCTCCGATAATACCCTGCTAAACCGAGAAAACTTCGCACCTCGGTAGGAGTTTTCGGCACCTCCCACCGCATAACTGCCGAAATCTTGGCCGGATCGACCATGATACCATTCTGATTCACGACATGTCCTAAGAATTGGACCTCTCGTAACCAGAATTCACACTTGGAGAACTTAGCATAAAGCTTCTCCCGTCTCAAAACTTCTAACACTTCCCGCAAATGCACCTCGTGCTCTTCCTTCGTCTTGGAATATACAAGAATGTCGTCGATGAACACGATCACCGAACGATCCAACATCGGGCTACACACCCTGTTCATGAGGTCCATGAACGCTGCTGGTGCATTGGTGAGCCCGAAAGGCATCACCACGAACTCGTAATGGCCGTAACGCGTGCGAAAGGCCGTCTTCTCCGTATCTTCGCTACGCACCCGCATCTGATGGTACCCGGATCTCAAGTCAATCTTAGAGAACCACGAGGCTCCCTGCAACTGATCAAACAAATCATCAATCCTTGGCAAAGGATAACGATTCTTCACCGTAAGCTTATTCAGCTCCCGGTAGTCAATGCACATCCGCTGAGATCCATCTTTCTTTTTCACGAACAAGATCGGAGCTCCCCACGGTGAACAACTCGGTTTGATGAACTCCTTCTCCAGAAGCTCCTGCAGCTGCTCATAAAGCTCCTTCATTTCCGGTGGAGCCAAGCGATAAGGTGCCTTGGCCACCGGAGCAGCACCTGGAATCAGGTCGATTCGAAACTCCACCTGTCGCGCGGGAGGTATCCCTGGCAACTCATCGGGGAATACATCGGCGAATTCCCTCACGACTGGCACATCCTCGGCACTAATCTTCGTCTCATCGACACGCGTATCCACCACATACGCCAAGAATCCCTGCCCACTATGCTGAAGGTATCTCCGAGCCCTCGCCGCAGAACAAATAGCCGTAACCCGACTAGGCGAGTCTCCCTGAATCAACAGTTCTCCCCCGCTTGGGGTTCGAACCCGTACTTGTTTGCGACGGCAAACAATCTCTGCATCGAACGCGTCCATCCAATCCATGCCCACTATCACGCAAAGCTCTCGCATCGCTATAGGGATCAAATCGATAGGAAACCTCACACCCGAGATTTCCAACGTGCATCCCCGATACACGTCCGTAACCGTCAAGGTCCTATCATCGGCGACCTCGACCAATAAAGGACATCCTAGACGTCCCACCACTCGACCCAACCTCTCGCTAAAAGTGCGAGACACGAATGAATGAGTAGCCCCGCTATCAAACATTACAACCGCAGGTACAAAATTGACTAGAAACGTACCTAATATATAAAGAATAACAATACATAAACACAGGGCATGAAAAGGAAAGACAAAAGAAAAGAGTGATGAAACATACCTGTCACCACCTTAGGCGTCGCCTGCGCCTCCTCCACCTTCAGCTGGTGGACTCTCCCTCGGGCCGCCTCCGTCCCGGGCTGACCCGTACGGCCGTCGGTGATGCGCAGCGGGGCATTCGCAGGAGCCCTCTGTGCACCACCCCCATCAGTTGCCCTAGCATTCAGGCAGTTGGCCTTCACATGGCCAGCCTGTTTACAGCCGAAACATAACATCAGTGGCGACCTGCAATCTCTACTGAGATGGCCAGGCTGCCCACACTTGTAACATGCATCAGATCTTCTACCACTCACATCCCGGGCCTTAGAACCGCTACTCTTCGTGTGCCCACGAGAATCAACAAACTTCGATTTCTTTGGCACTGCAGAGATAGGCGTCACTGCCTGTGCCGCCTTCCTCTTCTTCGCTTGGGTCTCCAACTCTAACTCTCTTCTCCGCGCTGCATCCATCATAGCCGACAGCGAAGGATGTTGCACTGCGCTCACAATTTCCCGGATCTCGGTCCGAAGCATGTCCTTGTACCTCGCCATCTTCATTTCTTCTGAGGCCGCATATTGGGGACAGAATAGCGCCATTTCGGTAAACTTCTTGTTCATCTCCTTTATGGTCTCCGTGGTCTGGTTCAGCTCCAAGAACTCCTTCGCTATTCTTTCCATCTCTATCGGCGGCACGTACTCAGCACGGAAACGAGCAACGAACTCGTCCCAAGTAAGAGTGGTACGCTCGGCCAGAGTCAATGCTGTGGCGCACCAGTCTTTCGCTCCCTCGCGAAGTAGATTCACAGCAAATCGAACCTTCAAGTTATCCGGACAGCCGCTTGTCAGAAAAGCGCACTCCATGTCGGATATCCAGCGCATGCTAACGATAGGGTTAGAGTCACCCTTGAATTCTGGTGGAGAGCAGGCAGAAAGATCCCGATACTGGAAGTCTCGGGCACGGGGCTGTCCCCCAACAGGCGGCGGCATCGCTGCAAACCGCTCCTCCACTAGAGTCACCAGTTGATCCTGAATCGCGGTGATAATCTCGGGAATTGCATCCCCAACAGCTCGTGCAACCTCAATTGCAATCATCTCTCGGATCCGTTCCTCAGTGATCCCGGCTTCAGCCCTCGGCTAAGCCTCACCGCGCCTCCTAGTGTTGACCATTCTATAAGAAGGAGAAATTCAAAGAGTTATTATCAGCTAATAACTCACACTATCAACACATACGCTCAACTCCTTGAATTCCTCGTGACTTCCCCGACCCGAGTACTGATCCTGTGCTTCCGGTAATAGGAGCTCTACTACTACCTTCCACACCTATCATTACCCGTTTCGTGTCCCATCCCGAGGGTCCAAGTAGTTCTCGCCGCAACTCAACACATATGCCCGCACCGGCATATGCACTCACCCTTCCTAGCTCCCTAGGAATTATATTCCACCCACTACCCTCGCTACTATAAAAACCCTGTTAATCATAATGAGTGGCCGCGCAAATACCCAATCATATGCAGTGCAAGACAAATAGACATTCGAATACTAGATTCTATCCTAGAACGGTTGGACTCAAACAAGAGCTGCGCAATAGAACTAAATCGAATATTCTAAGGCTATTAGCCTCTTACCGCATACGATTTAAAGGGCACCTACTTAGAAACCTACTATAATTAGCAAGAAAATCATAATAGCAAGTAATCCAACGTATCGCATAGTGTCAACCTCAGGCAATCTAGCATGCATACCCTATGATCTAGAAAGCGATAAAATGAGAAAACACTAAGCATTGTACCTTTCCCTTGGCTCCGGCTGACTGTACACACTGCGCCCTCGATCACCGTTCCTCGAACGGGTTTTTTTTTTTTTTTTTTTTACTTTTCCTTTTATTTCTAAAAAGATTTAATAAAGTATTTGGAGATTTCTCAGCCGCAACTTGAGACCCAACACACCGAGGTGCGTTTGATTCACTCAAGTTGTGCTCTGATACCAAGTTGTAACGCCCCAAAATTTCAAGAAAATTAAAAAATTTTCAAACGCGCATATTTAATAATAAGTCTCCATTTATTAAACCCAAAATAATAATTCCAACCACGAGCGTTATTAAAACATAAGTCAACAGCGGAAATTAAATTGTTTATTCAATAACGGGAAAATGTTTAATAAGCAAATCCTTCGACCCATCCATCTTGCGCGTCAGTGTGTGCCAGTCATGCCTTCGTACCACTTGTACCTGCAGCCACTGTAAATTGGGAGGGGTAAACACGAAGCTTAGTGAATTCAAACACAACAATTAACAATGGTTATCTCATATTACCCCTAAAGCAAAGAGGATCACACCACCACATACAAGTCTACGGACAAATCATAAACAAGTATAATAACCACCGCATAAAAAAATCCCCGGGCGGATGTCGGGTCTACGGCCCCGCCGCACGTTTCCGCCTACTGCGGGAAACACCCGTTTTACGCCTACTGCGTATGACATCCTTTTTACGCCTACTGCGTAAACGCCCCTTTTACGCCTACTGCGTAAAACACCTCCGTCCCCGTCGGGACTCGGCCCCGCCGAATAATGTAGCACATAATGTTAACTAGGCTTCCCACTACCTAGCCCCCAACCATCCCGCATACAATTTTCACACACGTGCTACAGTAATAATAAACAACTATTAATTAATTGTAGTGAGAGAACTCACCTCGGGTGCGCGCCTAGCTAAAAATAGTAAGTAGCTCCACACAACGACGATCACTTTCCGGCACCTAAACGTACGATAAAATACGTCAATACGAGACCCGGACCCCACGACGCGACACACCCCAAACTGTCACTAAAACTAACTTTCGGTCACACCGAACAGGTCTGTTCGGGACCTGATTTGACCACTAAAACTCCAGAAAAACTCAGATTTATTACACGGTTGAAAAGTGCCCTGAAATACCTTTCCGAGGATATATTACACGCCTCCTAACGATTTTTCTATAATTAATTATGAATTTATTAAGTTCGCCTACCGGAACTGTCCGTTTTCGGACCAGTTCGCACTAACAGCTCCGAACAGCCCGGTTCTGGGCCGATTCAGCCTTTCGGCGAAACACGAAAAACGTGCCTAACTCAATTTAGGAAAAATGGCCACTGACCTCAAGTTAAAACGACTTACGAGTAAAAAGTTACGGTCCACGCAAAACAGTGGCAGATTCCAGGAAATTCACATAAAATGACGAACCACAGAACTTGCGACCACTTTTTCTCCCAACTCGAGGCCGAACCAGTTTTCCGCCAAAACACAGAAAACGTACTCGGTCCCGAGCTCGAAGCGTGGGCGCCAGTTTCGGCTCAATCGGAGTTACGACGGAGAAGTTATTACCGTCACAAAACAGGGGCTGGACCATTTTACGCATAAAAGAAAGATTTTAGAAACAACGGTTTAAGTTATACGGCTTAACGGTTAAGTTACGGTTTAAGGGTTCGATAGGAACAGAGGTCAGGTCACGCCACGCGCCACCCACTGCCATCTCCGGCAGTGGCGGTCGCCGGTGGCGACCGGCGGCGGCCAACGGCGGCCGGCGGTGGTCTTTCTTTTATTTTTTTTGATTACGATAGCACGCGACAAAAACCCAATCATTCTCCCCTTCTCTCTCGACCAGCCTCCGCACACGCACCCACAACGGCAGCCACGGCCGTCCATCCACCACCGCCACAGCGGCGGCGAACGGCGGCGGCGACGGGAACAAAAGAAAAAACGAAACGAAACGAAACGAAACGGTGGGGGGAATTACCTTACGACGCCGCCGCGTTGATGTGCCCGGTTCTCACTCTCACGAACTCCGGCGAACAGCAACTCCGGCAGCAGCAAGCTCCGGCAGCAGGTCCCTCTCTCTCTCTACGTCTCTCTCTCTCTCTCTCTCGTTCCTTCTCGGCTCTCCTCTATCTCTCTCGAACTCCCTCTCTCACTGCCGCACCTCTCCAACACTACGAAAGGGAAAATAGGGTTTCTTTGGCTTGGCTTGGAATGCAAGGAAGAAAACGAGAGGTATGGGGGGGGAGGGGTTCGGCCTTTACTTGCATGGGCCGGACCTTGCCCAAATTTTCACATTAGCCCCCCAAACTATCCCTATTTTACTAACTTCACTAAAAGACATGGATTTTAACATTTTTGGTCTTTAACGACATCAAACCCCGAACCAAAACAATTAACGGTACACACTTTAAATTAATTAAAAAAAATAAAAGAAACACGTACCGGGACACGGGCTTTACAGTTTTTCAGGAAAGGACCGTGTTTGGCAAGGAGGACGTTGTAGAACGTCTTCCAATTCAGTACTGACCTTTGGGCCAGGGTTAGGTCAGAGATGATCTCTGTTATCTCTTCGGGACAGTGTTGAGTGGCATCTTGGGGAGTGGAGGAGCTAGGATTGGCTTTATCCATAGTGAACACCAAGGGAATTACCATAAGGGAATTACCATATGCTGTTGGATGCTAGGATTACTGCATTTATAGTGCTTTGGCCTTGATAGAAAATCTGCGAGAATATTTTCTGTTCCTTTGATGTGTTTCATTGTAAACTTCCACTATGAGAACCAATTAGCCCACCTCAAAAGCTGTGCTTCTGGGAGCATCTTTCTTTTAAATTGGAGCATGCGTGGGAAAGAGGACATATCCATCTCTATCTGGAAATCGTGTCCGATAAGATGGAATTGGAATTTTTCTATTCCCCTTTTGACTGCAAGTATCTCCTTGAACGTGGAGTGATAGTGTTGCTCCTAGGCTTTAAACGTGCCACTTTTGTAACCACAAACTGTTCTGACACCTTTTTTGTCTTGTGCAAGCAGGACTGCTCCCCAATATTCGTCGCTTGCGTCTGTTTGAAGGATTCTCATATCAGCAGTAGTGGGAATCTTTAGGGGTGGCATCTTGTCAGCTAGTTGCTTTATAGCTCTGACAGCTAGAGTTTGTCGTTCAGCCCACTGTGGTGGTTCCTTTTTCAGCATGGGGAACAGGTGTACAGTATGATTTGACAATTTTGGCAGAAAATCTGCCATGTAATTGACTAAACCAAGGAACCGTTGAACATCCTTTTGCGAAGAAAGCTCGTCTGGGAATTTGTGCAATTCCTGAGCAATGTGGGGCTGTGGCTTGTATTTTCCATCAGAGATTGTCATCCCAAGAAAGTTGATGGTCGTGGCTCCAACTTCCATTTTCTTTTCTGATAGCATAATGCCATACTGCTGGACAATGGAATGGAACTTCGAGAGTAAGTCAATGTGGGATTCTTCATCTAGGGAAAATAAGAGGATATCATCTATATAGACTAGCGTGTTGTGAAGGATGGGCTCAAAAATCTTCACCATTGCTTTTTGGAAAGCTGAAGGAGCATTGTTAATGCCAAAAATCGCACAAAAGTACAACTTAAGGTCGATGTGGACATTTAACAACTAAAGAAACGTATCTTGAGCCAAATAACACAATCGCGAGGAAAAAGTAAAAGAGACAAGAGATTTGGTAACGCGGAAAACCCCAAAACGAGGGAAAAAACCGCGGTCGACTCTGTGAGAGTCGACAGTGCACTATGGTCACCAAACAGGGGTGATGTCCTTGTGTTTCGGGTGTCGATCGTACAGAGGTTACAATACAAATGAAGGAAAGACTTCGAAATGTAAAGTAACAAATGTTTCGAATGTAAAAACAATGTGCGTCGTGTGTTTAAACTGTGTGTCGTGCGCTGATGTCGTGCGTCGAGAGCGATTCTTCTGAGAGCGATTTCTGTGCTTCAAGTGTTCTTTCGAGTTCGAGTGTTTGTGTCTGTTGTTCGATGTCCCTTGAACTGAGGATTGAGCTTGGAATTTATAGTCTCCGGGTGCTTTATTTGTCTCATTAAATACTTCGATAACTGTCATAACGGACGTCGTCTTTAGTGTTGTTAATGGCTGGTCTTGTAACCGCTGCCGATATTAAATGCGCTTTGATGGTTGGCTTTGTAACCGCTGTCGAGTCTTTAATGTCATTAAGAGCTCAACCGTTATTGACCGTTGTACCATAATGGCTTGTAGACCTGCATTAATGAACAAAAGAAACGGCTGTCGACCATTGATAGTTAGTGTAATCGTAAGACCGTCTTAAGTTCTGGACGACGGGCATATGGAGCATACGACCGTCGCCGAAATACACGACCAGGTATATGACTGTAAATGTCTTGTAAGACCTTATCTTAGTATAGGAATGGTCTTATAAAAATGTCGTAAGACTAGGTCGTAAGACCACCAGGTCGTAAGACCAGAGTGATATAAGACCGATGACAGGAGACTGTCGACGTAAGACCAACGAGTCGTAACCGGCGACACGTAACTGGCGACATAAGACTAGTGATGCAAGACTAATAACGTAAGACTAGTGACGTGTGACTGGCGACGGGTGACTGGCGACATGTCGCTAACGATGTATGTCGTACGACGTGCGACGTGTAACATGCGATACGTGACGTGCGATCATGAGATGTAAAGACACTATTTTGAATGACTATTGACATAAGATGTCTTTTAATAATCAACTATCGTATGTCGGGGATAAGGCAATAATGGGTATTACCTTCATCGATCGGGGGTATGACTTTTGTAGGCATTAGGGTAATCGAAGTCCATGGGTCATGTCGAAGGAATTCCCCAGGTCGGTCGAGGGTGAGATTTTTTTACCCAAACAGTTAGCCCCCCGAGATTTGAATTTCAAAGCCATTTGAATTTCAGATCTCGTACCAAAGTAAAATGTGTTTATACGGAGATGTGTCACTTTTGCTAAGAAAATCGACTTGGTTAGCTAAAATCGTGAGTCCAGTCGATGGTGTTTAAGTAAGTTGCGACGATCGAATGATGACCTTTAATGCGCAAGATACTTGTGGTGTTCATCTGACGGTCGTAAGACGGCCTTAAAACGTAAGGAACCGACGGTGATCGTAAGACGATCTTTATCAAAATGAGACGTATGGGTCAGGAGTCAATCGTAAGACGATTGGTCCGAAATAAATCTTGGTGGCGATCATAAGATAATCGAACCAAGATAAAATTTAAGGATCTTGTGATACAGTCGTTAAAGACTTATGTTCTGGCGTTCCGAGCCGATACGGTCGTTATAGACTTTTGATCTGGCGTTTAGAGCCGATATGGTCGTTATAGACCAATGATCTGGCGTTCCGAGTCGATACTGTCGTTATAGACTTATGATCTGGCGTTTAGAGCCGATATGGTCGTTAAAGACCTATGATCTGGTGTTCGAGCTGATATGGTCGTTAGAGACCTATGATCTGGCGTTCGAGCCGATACGGTCGCTAGAGACCTATGATCTGGCGTTCGAGCCGATACGGTCGCTAGAGACCTATGATCTGGCGTTTACAGCCGATACGGTCGCTAGAGACCTATGTTACGTTGTGTAAGTTTTGCTTTAGCGATAATCGGTAAAAAAATAATTTACCTTTCTATTGAACCTGAGTATTATTTCGACTCATACATGTCATGGACAGATGTAATGTCAAAAAATTCATTAAGTACAAAAATGAACAAGAAGTCGTGCGACTTGGGCATCCATTGTAATACCACGATTAGAACGTAAGTCATAAGACTTTTTGAATCGTATAAGCAAACATAAGCGCATGCGATCAAAGCATTCATTCAGAACATGAAATTTTTCTAAGTTAAAGAACTTAGCTTGTGGGGTCGCTAGACCTTACGATCGTGTGATTTGATCATACGATGAACTTGAATCATGTGTTCCTGTAGTTATACAATCGAGTCGTCTAATAAAACTGATTGTTTATATTGTACTATTTTACTGAAGTCGTATGATAGACTTAGTAACTTATGTCGTGCGATCCTGCGATAAAGCAATGTCAGAGGTTGGTCGTTGGCTAGCCAACGACCTTCCGATGCTTAAGTCGTGATGAATAAAAAATCGTATGAAGGAAAGAAAAGGATTTAGCAGAAATACCTTTTCAGATGCGTTGCATTCCAGTTGCGTGGGATATTTCGACCGTCGAGGGTTTGGAGCCGATAGGCACCTTTACCCACGACTTCTAAGATACGATAAGGACCTTCCTACTTGGTGGAAAGTTTACCTGCATTAAGCTCTTGAGTGCTTTGGAACATTCGACGGAGGATGTAGTCGCCTTCTTGAAAGACTTTGCTTGTCATTATACGATTAATCTTCCGACTTGCCTTTATTGGCAATCATGAGATTAAAATATGCGAGTCGTACTTATTGGCGACTTTTGCGTTTTGACATGCGCCTTACCATGACTGGTGATTATGAGATTCAATGTACAAGTCTTCTTTATTGACGACATATGTCATGACTAGCGATCGTGCGAGTCGCTTTTATTGGCGACCAACAATTTTTAACCTGTGTTTGTCGTGACTGACGATCATAAGAAAATGTGAGTCATCTTTTACTGAGGTCTATAAATTGCGACATGCGTTTGCCTTGACTGGCGATTGTAAGATTTAAAATATAAGTCGTCTCTTATCGACGATTACAAATTGCAACCTGCATTTGCCTTGACTGGCGATTGTAAGAAAAAATGTAAGTCAACTGTAAATTGCAACCTGCGTTTGCCATGACTGGCGATCGTAAGAAAAAACGTAAGTCGTCTTTTACTGACGACTATAAATTGAAACATGCATTTGCCATGACTGGCGATCATAAGGTTAAAAATGTAAATCGTCTTTAATTGACGATTATAAATCGTAGGACCTGTGTTTTAAGTCGTAGAGACTTTGGTTTGTCACGATGTAAATCGTAAAACCTATATTTATATGATCTTGCGAGCCTGCAATATAAAATCGGGGGTGGTCGTTGATTTTGACCAATGATCTTTTGATGCTTGAATCAACGATCATATATTAGATCAAAATAATTAAACGAGGAGAATATACTTAGAGTATATATATAGAGTTGTTTTAAGTGGGACGTCACAGTTACCGTAACATGGAGTCGATAGGCGCCTTTTCCGAGGTTTTTTGAAATCAAATGCGGTATTTTTTCAGTTTGTGAAGGGTGTTCCGAGCCCCCGAGTCCCTTGGATGATGCGATACATGCGATACTTTTGACGAAGCATTTTTTTATCAGGGCTTGAATCTGGCTTCGAGCCGCATTCAATTCCGATCGAAGTTGAATCAGGGGATCTGGATAATTTGCCATGTACCTGAAAAAACTTTAAAAGATCGTCAGAGCGATATGTGTGTTGGCTTGAGATTTTCTCTAGATGGGGTCCCACGGATGGCGCCAAACTGTTAATGCCAAAAATTGCACAAAAGTACAACTTAAGGTCGATGTGGACATTTAACAACTAAAGAAATGTATCTCGAGCCAAATAACACAATCGCGAGGAAAAAGTAAAAGAGACAAGAGATTTGGTGACGCGGAAAACCCCAAAACGAGGGAAAACCCCGCGGTCGACTCTGTGAGAGTTGACAGTGCACTATGGTCGCCAAACAGGGGCGATGTCCTTGTGTTTCGGGTGTCGATCGTACATAGGTTACAATACAAATGAAGGAAAGACTTCGAAATGTAAAGTAACAAGTGTTTCGAATGTAAAAACAATGTGCGTCGTGTGTTTAAACTGTGTGTCGTGCGCTGATGTCGTGCGTCGAGAGCGATTCTTCTGAGAGCGATTTCTGTGCTTCAAGTGTTCTTTCGAGTTCGAGTGTTTGTGTCTGTTGTTCGATGTCCCTTGAACTGAGGATTGAGCTTGGAATTTATAGTCTCCGGGCGCTTTAATTGGCTCATTAAATACTTCGATAACTGTCGTAACGGACGTCGTCTTTAGTGTTGTTAATGGCTGGTCTTGTAACCGCTGCCGATATTAAATGCGCTTTGATGATTGGCTTTGTAACCGCTGTCGAGTCTTTAATGTCATTAAGAGCTCGACCGTTATTGACCGTTGTACCATAATGGCTTGTAGACCTGCATTAATGAACAAAAGAAACGACTGTCGACCATTGATAGTTAGTGTAATCGTAAGACCGTCTTAAGTTCTGGACGTCGGTCTTATGGAGCATACGACCGTCGCCGAAATACACGACCAGATATATGACTGTAAATGTCTTGTAAGACCTTATCTTAGTATAGGAATGGTCTTATAAAAATGTCGTAAGACTAGGTCGTAAGACTAGGTCGTAAGACCACCAGGTCGTAAGACCAGAGTGATATAAGACCGATGACAAGAGACTGTCGACGTAAGACCAACGAGTCGTAACCGGCGACACGTAACTGGCGACATAAGACTAGTGACGTAAGACTAATAACGTAAGACTAGTGACGTGTGACTGGCGACATGTCGCTAACGATGTATGTCGTACGACGTGCGACGTATAACATGCGACACGTGACGTGCGATCATGAGATGTAAAGACACTATCTTGAATGATTATTGACATAAGATGTCTTTTAATAATCAACTATCGTATGTCGGGGATAAGGCAATAATGGGTATTACCTTCATCGATCGGGGGTATGACTTTTGTAGGCATTAGGGTAATCGAAGTCCATGGTCATGTCGAAGGAATTCCCCAGGTCGGTCGAGGGTGTGATTTTTTACCCAAACAAGCATTCTTTAACCCAAACGGCATGACTTTCCACTGGTAATGATGATCAGGGATACAAAAGGCTGTTTTAGGCCTATCTTCAGGATGTATACCTAATTGCCAAAATCCAGCTTTGAGATCGAACTTTGACAAAACCTTTGCATCTGCCAGGGACTGGAATAGTGACCTTTTTTGTGGTAAGGGAAACTTATCATCAGCCAAAAAATGGTTAAGGGGCTGATAATTGATGACCAGTCTTAGTTTACCCCGAACTTACTCGCTTCTCTTGTTGACATAGAACGCTTCAAATGCCCACGGTGATGTTGTGGACTCGATAATGCCTTGATCAACAAGCTCTGAACATTCTTGAACTGCAAGTTGATAGTGATCAGGATTCATGCCCGGATGGGTCGCCTATGTTGGGTTGACATCTTCGTTCTGCTTGAATGGTAACGTAACAAAAAACGAGGGATTCAACCATAAAGGGTTCTTGCTTTTGGTGAGAAACTCTGTATGGCTAGAAGCACATGATAGCTGGATGATTTGTTGTTTAAGGGCTTCTATGTTTATGGTGGATGCCATGTAGAGTCTTGGCACAGAACTCCATGGGTTTAGGTAGCTCTTGTATCGTAGGCCTTGCTCTGCAAATCGCATGTTTGGCAAGGTGTATAGGATATCAAAACCGATAAGGAGGTCTTTACCATGAGAGTTTGAACCTAAGAACCTGTGCCTAATGACACATTTTGGAAACAGGCGAACATGAATTGGGATACTAATCTTGTCAATCACAAACGTGTCCCCGCTAGCTGTAAGAAAATGCTGGTGGTGTGGTCTCCAGTAATTGCTAGGGAGAATGTTTGGGTTTAGTATCGAGACTGCGGATCCTGTATCAAAAAAGGCTATGACCGGGATTGGTTTAGCATAGGTTGATATGAGGAGATGTACTTTGGCTAGTGGTGCAGGCTGGGGTAAGACGGGTGGTACTAGGGAATGGGAAGGAATGGGTAGAGGACTTGTCATGAATACTTCAATGTCTGAATGATCTCCTGAGAAATCTGATTCAGACTCTTCTTCTGATGATGAGTCATAGTAGGCAATCGTACATATTGTTTGATCACATGGTTCATCATCAAGGGAGTACAAAGATTCTAAGTCAGAAATATCAACCGGCTCGACTTGATTGAGATTCTGAATTAGTGATTGGGACTTCCTCATGTCTTTGCAATCTTTAGCAAAGTGTCCCTTCTTGTTGCAAATGTAGCACCTATCAGAAGTGCGACCTCTTCGTGCCTTCTTTCGAATGAACTTCCATTTTTTACGTGGGTAGCTACGGGAGGCTTTTCTTTTGGAGGAGCTACTGAACCTTTTGAAGTGAGATTTCTTCTTTTTCTGGGAACATTCGCAGGAAGACTTATCTTTACATTTGATCTTGAGGTACTTGTCATCGCAGGCTGAACCGGCACTTCTCCCAGTTCTTTCAAGTTCTTCAAAAAAACGTTCGTGAGTTGCAGAACTTGGCAAGTGCATTAAGCACCATTTGGTATAGGACACCAAGTGTAACGCTTCCGACTGTAGTGTTTTTTGCTTCCAGCGATCTGAACACTTCGTTCGCGAAAGAGTCTGGGAAAGAACTTAGGAAGACTTGTTTGAGGTTCACGTCATCAATCCCTTGAAGACAATAGAACCTTTTTGACATACGGTTGTAGTGTACTTCCAAGTCTCTTTTCTGAAATGAACAACACTTCATCTTTAGGAACTCTTATCTTGCCTAAGTTGTGTGTTCAACTGGATTTCCGATGAACTCAGTATAGATTATATGCATAAAGTCTTCAGGGGACCGGCATTGGGCGATCTGTAACTGTCTGTATTCTCTAAGACTCATATACCAGTCTCTGAGCCGTCCTTGAATCCTGGTTATGAATCTTTTGATCACCATGTCCATTTCGTAGTACTGTAACTCAGCTGAGCACCATGTCAGCATTTCTATCCACCTATCTCTCCATTGAGATGGGGGAATATCATCAAAAGTAAACTTTTGGCTGGAGTCTGACTTAGGGTGTTTCGCTCTTCGCTGAGGTGGAGTCGCAGAGGTTTCATCTTCTACTATATAGTCTTCATCAAGATCATTGTGAACAGTAGAGGATTCTGGATCTGCCATGAACAGATGCTCAAAGGCATCCGAAAGGTCACCTTCATTGCGGTCAGGTGGATGTGTAACCACTGGGGCGACAAAGGCTGCGTTAGTGGTTGATTTTTTGTGGGTTAGGGACTCTAGGAATGATGAGAGGGGGTTTAGCTTTTCGATTGGAAGAACTGAGGAGGGTTTTGAGGATGCTTCCATGGAGGTGTCGTCTTGGAAGTCTTTTGTACCACTAGTGGAGACTAGTGATTTTTTTCTGGAGCTTGGGTTGGTTTGAGGGAGATTCTTAAGGCTTTGGCTTTTCTTTTTTCTTGTTCTTTGGACCAAATTGAAAGTGTCGGGGATTTCTATGGGAAGGGTAATACAGGAAGCGGTTGTGGGTCAAAGGAGGTTGCTACGAAAGGGGTAGAGGATAGTGACCACGAATCATCGGTTCGTGTTGTAACCCTGTGCTGTTTGTGTTGCCTTTCAAGATCGACAAGCTGGGATCTTAGGAACTTCATTTCTGCTTCTTTCTTTGTGAGATCATTAGAGGCTTGAGAAGGCAGGATAGTACGAACTATCTCTAGAAGTTCTTGGTGAAGGCCTTGCATCTTTGTCTTGACATCTTGAATAGTATTTTCAAGAGATTGAACTCTTGTAACGAGATGTTCTCGGGTTCTCAAGGACTTTGTCTGTTGTGCAAGGAGGGCTTGGAGAGCCCTATTATGGGCAACAACGTTTTCACTCTGCCAGTTGAGAGTAGCTTCAGCATTAGTTACAGGGGTAGGTAATCCTGTGGGGCCTACAGTCGTCGGGTTTTTGATTTTCCACTCATGCTTGGTTCTTTGGTTTGTGTCTTCGAACGAGGTTAGTGGTGGAAATTCTACTTGGTACTCAGGTGATGAGGTTGTTGGGGGTAATAACATAGCACTCTTGTTGGATTTGGCCTGGATGTTTTGTGAGTGGTAGTTCACGACATGGCTCAAGGGATGATATCGAAAAATCTTTATAAAGGACGTAGTAGTCAAACTTGCCCGATGGTTCACCGAGGAGTCCTACAGCAGGGTCTCCTGATTCATATCTTTCTTTGAGCTTTTGTTGTGACTTTTTCTTCTTTTTCTCAGGTACGTCATCAGCGTATTCGATCCTGTATGCTTCATCAAGGCAGTCTTGACAGTCGCAGACAGCATACTAGCAATGTTCAACTTGTTTGGTTTGAGCTGGGACTTGGACTGGTTGGATCATATGAACGGATGAGAACGTATTTGTCCTTGCTGGGAACACGTATCGCTTTTCCTGAGAAGAAAACTTGACTTCGACAAGTCCGTTTTCATGGCGAATGAAGTCTAGTTCGGTAGTCGTCTGGACAGGAACTTGGTGGATCTGCTCATAGTTCGTTACCCATTTCTCCGGGAGGAGTTTTAGCAATTCTTCTCGGGACAGTTGCCTGGGAACGTATGTGCAGGTTGGTGTTGCGCTTTAA
This sequence comes from Saussurea involucrata, assembly GCA_033807775.1. Taxonomy (NCBI): domain Eukaryota; kingdom Viridiplantae; phylum Streptophyta; class Magnoliopsida; order Asterales; family Asteraceae; genus Saussurea; species Saussurea involucrata. Next base: position 55,540,184 of record CM066315.1, read on the forward strand.
TCAACATCTATGAGAAGTGCATCTCCAGCATGTTCTTGGTCTGGGACCATGATGTCTATAGAATGATTTTGGACTCTGTACGCCATTTGGTAGTGGAACGTTGCTTGAAACGTATTTACTTGGGGAGTTCCACCAATCTGAATTTGGGCTTTTAGTGTTGTGTGTAGGGAGGGGTCATTGAGAGGCATGTTGAAATTCGGGTAGAAGGTAACAAATATGGTTCCAGCATTCAGGGTAGTTTGTATAGTACCTATGCAAGCATGTTGGTATTCTACAAACCTTGTGTCTACTAGTGCTATGCGGGAAAAGGCAGAAGACCTTTCCTACCATGGAATGTGAGGGCTAACCTGATAGCTCCAAAGTGGATATGTGTATATCCTTGGGCTAAACAGTGTCGAGGGAGATCTGTTGGGAGGGATAGTGTGACCATGTGTTCTGAAGTGGTGGTCGGGAGTTGATGGGAATCAAACTTAGAGGCCTGGACAAATTCTTTGATTTGTTGATTTGAGGTAGAACCCATTAACTTTTTTGACTCTTTTTGAAAATGAAAAATTAGGTTTAGAAAATACACTATAAGGGTTTACTAAGGGCATACTAGTAATTGGGATTTTTGAGTCATCAGATACATAAGAAATCTCATATAACTGATCTATTTTAGAGGCTGAGGACCGTCTAAGGCTGGAGGAGGAACGTGAAAGACTAGACTCTGGGTTCATGACTGGCTTTGGTATTTAACTAAGGACACTTCTTATCTTCTAGGCTTGTTTTATAGAGGTTGACTGCGACTTCACTCTACGTCGACTTATTGGCTCTTTTAGACAAGCTAAAAACTAAGGAGTGCTTAAGAAGAAATACCTAGCAGTGTTTGGGCTTCAGATCTATAGAATGGTGTTCTGATGTGAACGATCCGTGCAAGACGGCAGTCACAGAGCATACTAACGCAATCTTATAGATAGGTGGATGGACAGGATAGAGGTATGGCTCTGATACCAAAGGAGTCAAATTATCATGAAATTAGAGGAAGATTAATACCTGGGGATCTTGTAACATTTGGTTTGGTCCTCCAACGTTATTTGCAGAAGGGGAACAATGCGAAGAAGGAAGAACAGATTGTGAAGGAGAGAGATTTGAGTCTTGATTTGTTGATCGCAATCAAAAGGATCCCGCCCTATTTGCCCATACTAACCAACTTTTGAATACATCTTCTACAAATATCATAAACTAGTATTACCCATGAACGATAATTGTTATTTTTTTAAGGAAATGCAGTGTAAAATAATAAAATATATTTTAATTTATATTATCGATATATATTGATAAAACTTTTGATAATGGTTTTGTGTTTGTGATTTTAAATTGATTTAAAAGTTATTAAGCTAGTTTATTATTTTTAGCCTCAAATTTTTATTCATTTTAATTGGATTTAATATAAATAATAATAACTAAAAAATTTAGATGGTTTTATTTGGCCTTCTTTTAATATTAACCTTTGTTAAAGTGTCAATGTGTTATTATAAATCAAATAAAGTTAACCTAAATAAATAATTAACGAAAAAGAAGTTTTTATTTATCTTCTTTTGTAGAACGAACAATATAGAGAGAATCAATACAGGGAGAATCAAGAATGTGTTTTCTCATTAAATCATAAGCTCTTTAAATAGGGACAGTTTACAAAGAGATAATCATGAGATACAAAGTTCTAATCTAACTCTAGTGTGTATATCTCTATCTCTATATCTAACTTTATCATTATCGTCTTATATTTTGACGATTGCACATTTATCTTGAACACTCCCCCTTGTGGCGAGTCAAAGGAGTGATGGTGCATTATTGTTGCCTCGTTAAAACCTTACGTCAAAATAAAAACCCAATGGGAAAAAATAAAACTAGGACGAAGGAAAGAGTACAACGCACCCATTTATAGACTATTCCTTTAGTCTAGTATTCCCTAAGATTTGTACATCAATCATGGGAGTTAAGGAAATAAGATGGTATATAAACAGTTGCCTCACTAAAACCTTACACCAAAGAACAAAACCCAATGGTAAAAATAAAACCTTGGGTGAAGGAAAGAGCACAACATACCAATATCACATGTATAGTAGACTCCCCTCTTTTGTCTACTACTCCCTCTGATCCGTACGATGATCAAGGGAGTTTGGAAAGTCTCCGCATTCCAATGCTTTCCATATGTTTCTCAAATGTGGCATTAGGTAGTGATTTGGTAAACAAATTAGCTACATTCTCCTCAGACCTTACTTGATTCACTTGAATCTTAAGGAGAGTCTGTTGTTGCTGATCATAGAAAAACTTTGGCGAAATGTGTTTTGTATTATCACCCTTGATATATCCTAATTTCATTTGTTCGATACAAGCTGCATTATCTTCGTATATGCATGTAGGATTTTTAGTGGTTGAACTTAAACCACTTTCCTCTCTGATATGTGTAATGACAGATCTTAGCCATATACACTCTCGAACCGCCTCATGTAAAGAAATAATTTCTGAATGGTTCGAGGAGGTAGCTACAAGGGTTTGCTTGGTAGATTTCCAAGAAATCGCCGTGTTCCCAATTGTAAACACATATCCTGTTTGGGAACGACCTTTGTGTGGGTCAGAGAGATACCCAGCATCAGCAAAGCCTACTAGTATATCATTTGGGGTTTTACTGTAGGGGGTATCACTTTCTTTGTTAATACCTTTAATGGGTATTGTAACCCCATTTTTCTCTTTGTAGGGAAAGAATAAGCCCATGTCAATGGTTCCCTTTAGGTATCGAAAGATATTCTTTATACCATTCCAATGACGTTGTGTTGGCGCCGAGCTAAATCTAGCTAACAAGTTCACTGAGAATGCAATATCGGGTCGAGTACATTGTGCAGAGTACAATAATGCGCCTATTGCACTTAGATAGGGAATTTCAGCTCCCAACACTTCTTCGTCATCATCCTTTGGACAAAATGGATCTTTCTTTATATCCAAACTTCGACCAATCATGGGAGTGCTAGCCGGATGCGCTTTATCCATATTAAATCGCTTGAGCATTTTCTGGATATAAGCGGATTTGTGGATAAGAATTCCACAAGCTCGGTGTTCTAGTTCTATACCTAGACAAAACTGAGTTTTCCCAAGATCTTTCATCTTGAATTCAGATTTCAAATAGCTTGCAGTATCTCTTATTTCATCAAGAGTACCTATTATGTTCATATCGTCAACATATACAACTATGATTGAAAATCCCGAACTTGTCTTCTTTATAAAAACACAAGGGCACAGTTCATCGTTCTTGTATCCCTTTCCAATCAAGTATTCACTCAGGCGGGTATACCACATCCGTCCGGATTGTTTTAATCCATAGAGTGAACACTTTAGTTTAATTGCAAACGCACTTCGTGGTTTACTTGAATCGGGAAGTGGAAGGCCATTGGGCACTTTCATGTATATCTCTGAATCTAGATCCCCATAGAGATATGCAGTAACCACATCCATAAGCTGCATTTCCAGTCCTTCGGAAACTACTAGGCTAATTAGATAGCGGAACGTTATTACGTCCATTACTAGGGAGTATGTCTCATCATAGTCAATCCTAGGGCGTTGTGAGAAGCCTTGCGCCACGAGGCGAGCCTTATATCTTATGACTTCATTATTCTCATTACGCTTTCTGACAAAGACCCATTTATGTCCTACAGGCTTTACACTTAGTGGGGTTAGCACTACCGGACCAAATACCTGTCTCTTTGCCAAAGAATCTAGTTCTGCTTGGATTGCTTCTTTTCATTTAGGCCAGTCTGCTCTTTGTTGACATTCTTCAACTGAGCGTGGTTCGATGTCATCGTGCTCTATGATCTCACGAGCAACCGTATATGCAAATACATCATCAATGAGAATGGATGATCTTTCCAGCAACTCGTGTGCATTCTCATAATTCATTGAGATTTCTTTGTTCTCTAAAATCAATATCGACTTCGGAGCGTTCTCTAGTAATGATTCATGGACATAACTGTAATCAGAGACAATCTCATGAGAAGGGTTTTCAGTATTGATGATAAGTGGATCAGATTGAGCCTTACTCTCCCTTTTCTTTCTTGGATGAGTATCTGTAAATGAATTTATTTGGAATTATTAAAGGACAAGGTTTTGCATTGGAATGTAGGACACGTAATGCTAATTGGATCGCATGAGAAATCTGGCCAAGATTGGGCTCGATACCTGGACCGTGAGAATGCCCGGTGATTGTGACATGGTCACTCTCGCCAGGGCACTATTTGTAACACCCTCAAAATTGGAACGAGCAACTAACGATAATTTCGATAAAATCACTTCTACAAAACATCCTTGAAAATACCTCAAAGATTGAACATCACAAACTAAACAACTAACATCTCAAGACGGGTGTTACTTAACCCATTTACAAGTTGCTAATCCCAAATATGTGCGGAAGACTTCACTAAGCATCTCACTTCTTGTGCACTCTACTAGCACTCATCCATTCACAATGTATCTAAAGCTATTCCCAACCTGAACCTGTTGCACATGCCGACAAATAAAAAGGTTAGGCTAACGCCTAGTGAGTTCAAGAGTTTACAACATGAGCAAATCATTTGATAAATCGACAGCTTCAACTTAATAAATGATTTTCTAGAAGGGTTTGTATAAAAGACATCGACAACCCATTTTCCAAACGCATACAATTTCTGAGAGGAAAGCTTCCAATGAAAATCGTTTCTCTGCAAAGGACTCAAATCCAAAACTCACATCAAGAGTTAATTAATAATAATTTCTCAAATAATCGCCACTGCGAATAAAACTCCAATAGTTAAAACATCCAATAAGGATGTAACATAAATCCGTCCATCAATCATGGAAAACAATCTATATGCATATAACATGACCTCAACAATGCGAATAAATAAAATACCCGAAATCAACACCCTTCGGTGACGGGGGAGACCCGACCTCATCGAATGTGGCAAACACATAAATTAAACCACAATTAATAAATGCAAGTAAGCTTCTTGGATGTGGAAAACAGATGACATCAACCATACTAGGTCTTTAGTCAATCCTCGGCATCAATCATACTAGATCTTTAGCCCATCATAGACATAAACCATACTAGGTCTTTAGTCCATCTTAGACATCAACCATACTAGGTCTTTAGTCCATTTTCGGCATCAACCATACTAGGACTTTAGCCCCTCTTAGACATCAACTATACTAGGTCTTTAGTCCATCTCCGGCATCAACCATACTAGGTCTTTAGCCCTTCTTAGACATCAACCATACTAGGTCTTTAGTCCAAGCCATCAAGTTCAATCCTACTGGATCTTTACCTTGGGAAAACCCACCATACGAAACAAGCTTACTCGACTTAAATATAAATACATGACCCCAAAAGAATAACTAATGCATTCAAATCATGTAATCTCAAATATAATGCAACTCATGCAATGCAAACCCCAAGCCCACGTCGAGCTTATTAAAATCGGGCGAATGCCATCAAGACTCAACCGAGTCCAAAACCGAGCCCTCTGCTCAGAAGATCTAATGATCATTTATCAACATTAATTCATGCAAATAAAAATTCATCTAGCCAACAAAATGCAAACACATGCTCCGAGACATGATAGTCTCACAACCCCTTCATTGCCACCTTCCCAATGAAGTCAAATCATATATGCATCTATATATATATATATATATATGTATGTGCAACTCTTTCATAACTCAACAATGCATATAATTCACCGAGGTTCATTAGTCCCAAAGGTACTAAGAACACGAAAACATCAAACGGTCTTCACACATAAGACCAACACTTCAACCGGCACATATTCAAATAAAATGCACTTAAGCATATAACACATTCAAGACTCCACCTCGAGTCTCTAAAACCGGCAAACACTCAAAAGACTCATTTGAGTATAAGTCAAGCCTTTAAGGCCAAAATAAACGTTTGGTTAAATACGTGTCACTCACACGGTTACGTAAACCAAAATGTATCTTTACCCAAAATCCTTACCTTTTAATTCCTCAATTGGCCATCGGCCCCAAAATAAATGTTTACAACTCTCAAAACATTCACATGATCGGATTTACCAAAATCCCCAACCCACACGTTCACATTTTAAAATACGCCACATCATAGTTATCACATAATCACAAAAATACTAAAAGTGTATTTGACCAAATCCTCTTTACATATGCATTACATTAACAAAGCTTCTTTTACTCGTGATTTATTCATCAATCACTCAAAATTCCCAATTGTGGGTGTTTTACAAGATATGTAAAGTTCAACACTTTGACTTAATCAAAACCCACCAAATAACTCAACAAGAGATAACTTCACATAAAGCACATAGATACTTTAAAACACATATTTTGGCATGTACAAAGTTTTCACAAAGCAACTTGAACTCACCTTGCTAGATTAGGCTAAATCTAGATTTTCCCAACGTATGCTCCTTGAAGAAATCCGAACCTTTAAGCTCAAATCTTCCAAAAACCTAGATCCATAAGTTTATAACCATAGATAATCATCCTCAAACACTTACATACGTTTCCCCCAACATAAAACATCCAAAATCACCAAAATACCAAAACCCTGACTCCTTAAATGGAGAAAAGTGAGAAGCTTACCTCAACCACCACCAAATACTCTTGGATCATTCACCGTACTTCAAAACTCTTTCTAGATCCTGGAAGAGCTCCCAAAAACGAAACCATAGCAACTTGAATCATCAAAATCGGAGTTGGGATGCAAAAGTTATGAAGGTTTGAAGATTGGGCTGAAAATTCGCGTCTTAATACACTAGATCCCTCCCGCAGTTTACCCAGCGGCCTCAAGTCGCGGGATAAGTCGCGCGTCTTTCTCAAGGCTTGGACTCCAGAGCTTTGCGCGGCTTAGGCCGCGACTTAAGGTCGCGCACCAGGCCGCGCGGCCTCCTTTTGGGCCCGATACTGTTTTGGCCGTAACTTCTTCGTTATAGCTCTGTTTTCGCTCCGGAAAGAACCGTTGGACTCGTATTAGAATTCCCCATCAAACAAGATCATAAAATCTAGGATTTAATCCAAAATCCTAATTTTCATATTTTTCTTAAAGATCGGTTCCATACTGATTCGACATTGTACTTATCCGAAAATTACGGGTGTTACACTATCGCCCATTATGTACCGAGAGTGTTGGGAGAGGTCAGCGAGTATGCCACTCGTGATTGTGACATGATCACTTTCGCAGTGGCACTATCACTAAGAAGGTACCGCAAGTATTTGGGTAGCGAGCGAGTATGCCCGGCGATAGTGACCAGTGTCATTATCGCGGTGTCACTATCGTGGTCGGGGTGCAGGGATTACTTAGTCCAATTTTTGTTACATTGTTCTCATTTCTTCTCCACCCATTTCCTTATTTCTCTCTCAAAAACCCTCCCCAAACCCTAAATCCGTTTTAGAGCCATAGATTTTGTGATTCAAAGCAAATCCCTTACGTTTTAGCAAAGATTCATGGTTAAAGATCAAAGTTCTCCATTTCACTTTCGTTTTGAGAGATTTCTACATTTATAGAGTTTTACTCAACCCTCTCCTAAACCCTTCCCTTTCTTTGGATGAAATGAAGATTGAGGCTCACTTTGGTAACACTGGAAGTGTTTGGTTGGTGGATTCACACGATGGTTGAGATAATCTTCTCTTCTCTTCATTTTGGAAATTAGGGTTTCGATCTATTGGTGATTTTGGGTGTAATATGTTGGGGAAATGATTCTAAGTGTTTGGGGATAAATATTTATGGTTGGAAATTGTGGATCTAGGTTTTTGGAAGATTTGGAACTTGAGGATTCCTGTTTCTTCAAAGGAGCTTACGTTTGGGGAAAATCTAGATTTAACCTAAATCTAGCAAGGTGAGTTCAAGTTGATTTGTGAAAATGTTGTACATGCCAAAAATGTTATTTTCCAAGTATTTGTGTGTTTTACTTAAAATTATCAATTGTTGAGTTATTTGGTAAGTTCGACCCTTTTGAAGTGTTTAACTTTATAAAGTTTGTAAAACACCCATATTTGGGATTTTTGGATATTTTGATATGTAGAAATCATAAATATGTCCTTAAAAGATTTATTACTCAAATGGAGTTTCCTCAATGGTTTAATCATGTTGGTGTAATTGTTTTTATAAACCCTTTTGGGAAAAAAATGCACATTTTGGTGTCATGAGGCATTTTGAGAATTATAAGCGTATGAGTCCATTTGGGAAAACCTTTATTCTAACCCGTGACGAGTTTTGGGTTAATGATGACTTTGTGGTATATGTATACCTAAGCAATGTTTAAATGCATTTTATGCTATGAGGTTCGTTATTTATGGGTCTAATGAGTTTTGAGCATTTTGCTCGGTTTTGACTTTGAGGGAGTCTTGGGGACATTTTGTCCGAGTTTTATGGCTCAATATGGAGTCTTATTTATGACTCGCATTTATTGCAACTTGATGCATTTTATTGCATATTTTTGATATTTACATGCTCGGGTGCTTTAATCATTCTGGGATGGGCATGTTATTATAGACTGTGTTGCATTGGATCCGTAGGCACGTAAGTCAGTCTTTATTTGATGGTCTATCTCTTTGTGCACGAGGGGTAGACTATCGGAATGCACGGTTATATGCGGTAGGCCGTTGGGGCCACTAGCGAGTAGGCAATGGGGGACATTGGAGTCCTTGAGGTGTAACTCGTCTAGACTGGATAGGCAATGTGGTCCCATAAGTCCTTGAGGTGTAACTCGACGGAGTAGGCAATAAAGGAATGGGAAATGTTTGAGGTTGTGATGTCTTTATGGCATAGGAACTAAGACCGGGACTTGAGGTGTAATCCAGTAACATCATAAGTGACCTAACTTTGTGTGCCCGTCACTTTCGATGGAATCGGGTCTCCCCCGTCACCGAAAGGTGTTGTTTTGGGTATATGTTTTTATCCATTTTTTCGGTGACGCATTTTATTTATATGAAATTCCTTTCATGGTTTATTGGCGGGTACTATGCCTCATCCTTATTGGATGTTTTGAATATTGGAGTTTTATCTACGTTTATAATTACTTGGGATATTTAACGTCAAAGCACATTTTGAGTGAGTTGGGATTGAAATTCATTTTGGAAAACGCTTCGTACATTTTGGGAACTTTTCTCATAGATTTTGTGTGCATTGGAAAATGAGTCGTTTACATCCTTTCATAAACTCTTTTGGAAATCATGATTTATGTCGCAAACTTTCATTCAACAAATCATATAAATCATGTTATAAACTCTTGAACTCACTAGGCGTTAGCCTAACCTTTTTATTTGTCGGCATGTGCAACAGGTTCAGGTTGGGAGTAGTTCTAGTGACACTGCGAAAGGTCGAGTGCTAGTAGTGTGTTCGAGAGGTGAATTGCTTAAGTGAAGTCTTCCGCGTTAATATTTGGGATTAGCAACTTGTACTCGTGTTAAGTAACACCCGACATTATGTGGTCTCATAGTATGATTTGAGTCGTTAATTGTAGGAATTGTTATGTTTTATCTTGAGGAAATTCCGAGAATGGTTTGTAGAAGGAATTTTATTCCTTAAGTGATTATTTTTATCGAAATTTTATTTGGTTGCTCTTTCCAGATTTGAGGGTGTTTCAAGTTGGTATCAGAGCATAAGTTTGAGAGATTTAGGTGTTGATTTTTAGATACCTAGACTCAAGCTAGCGATCTTTTCAGTGTTTGAGAGTAAAATTTCACCATTAGGCACTTTAAGATAGAATATTCTGAAGTTGATGGAGTCACTAGGAACGAGAAATCATGTCTAGTGTAGCAAGGATGATCGTGTACGGTGAGTTCATAATTGCACCTGGTCAGTGTCATGGTGAACCTACCAGTTACATGTGCATACTTGAACTACTTCAATGTGATGACCGTTGGGGTAGTGAAGAAGTTTCTAAGCGAGTAGTCGTTGGAATAGATGGACGATTTTAGCATTAGTCACTTGGAGTGACAATAAGCATGATAATTGTATTAAGTAGACCATTTCGGGTCGAAGTTGATGGTTGGATTAGGACCATAGGCTTATTGAATCGACCGTATTTCGAGGAGAAATCGTAAGGCTAATCGATGTAACTTTCAATTTTGCCTTAAGATATTTGAGTATCCGGATGACGATAGTGTGACCGGAAGAATTTAGAGGAGTGTGGTTTGAGACGTTGAGTGCCGACTAAATTCATGCACAAAGTTTATTTTTAAAATAAATTGCATCAGTTATTTCTTGTGTTTCAAATCCTCATGTGGACTGTGTTACAAAATCTCAGAAAGTGTTTAGCACACACAAGATTTTAAATCATGGTTTTTGAACCTGCTTGAAATTATTTTATTGCGGGAGTTGCAAACTCTATCGGGACTTGCTTTATTTTGTTGTTGTTCAACGTTACTTTCGGATACAGTGATAACCACATTTTAATGATGTTTAACATGTTGGATAAGTAACTACGGCGTATGACTTTAACATTGGATCTCCTCCACATATGTTAAGGTTTGGAGGGAAAGTCATCTTCCATTTTGTCTATGTCAAGTTTTATTGGAAAATTTATTTAATGCGATTTTTGCTGAACAGTGTTGTTTATTTGGTATTACAACAAAAAGGGGATTTTCGGAATTTTGATATTTTAGTCATGATTTTGTTTTATGCAATTTGATTTTTGGAAGCGAAAGGTTTGGCATCATTTGGTTGATTTGAGGCCATTGAGCCCATTGAGTTTCATGGAGTTTTGTTTTACGACGTTTTGTGTCGCGTGAGTGCAATTTTGTAGTGCACTTACTTTAACTATCATGTGTGTTAGTTTTGGGTAGTATTGGGCATTTTGTCTCATTCGGGTTTTGTTAGGGAATATTATTTTATGCCATAAGACGACCAAAAGGGATGAGTTTTGGGAACTTTGTTGTCGCGTAATTTCTCTTTCAAAGATTTGTATTAGCACATTTTGTTGCAACTTGTTCAGTATATGGATTGATTTATACGTGACGTAAGTAATGCAGGAAAGAACATCTTGATAGTATTTCTTAACGATTTGCTTTTTGCACTTTTGATTAATTGATTATTTTATTTTCCTTTCACGCAAATGCCTGGTATTGACCTAGAAGTATGCATAACTTGGTAGTCACTAATCCTCTGCATTTTGATAAATGAATCGTGAATGAAAATGTTTTATTAGTTCATTGCATAGGTGGAGGTCTTTTGGTCAAAGTATGTTTTAGTGTTGTGAGGATCATGCATGGTTTACGATACGGAACATTTTGAAAACACGAATGTATGAGTCGTTGAGCTTTGGTCAATTTTGACTTGATGGACATTTTGGAAAATTGTAAACCTTTTGGTTTTGGAGAAAATGTGTATTTTGGGTATTTTTAATGAGCAAATTTTAAGCATTGACATTTTAACGTTTTATATTGCGAGTGTAAAACCTTGGTGTAACTGCTCCGTGATGGGGATTTTGGAAAGTTATTTGTCTAAACCCAGAGTGCGTGGAATTATTAAGTTTTTGGAACATTAATGCGCACTGTTTGTATGATTCGAAGTTGGAAGTCGATTCAAACCCTTTTTGGTGTCAACCAATTACAAGCACTTACTATTTTCCTAAGTTTTGAGAAAATACATTAATGTATGTGACTCTTGTCAAAGATGTTTTACTCCTAAGTCATTACATGACTAAATGGGAAAATTTTGAAACTCGATTTAATGAAATTTTCTGCTTTGAAAATTTAGTATGGACCACCTATTGCATGTAATTTTATTTCCGTAGGAAAGTGTTACAAGTTTGCATGCATACTCCAATTTGAGATTCCTTCACGATATTTTAGTCGATACCTCCGAATGGTGAAAATGTATTGATTTTTGTCTTTAAACTTGGAACTGACACAAATCATTTTATGTTTTGACCAAAATATATTTATGGATTGTTTCACCGTTTTTGTGAAATAGTCTGACTTTGTTGGTAAATTTTGTTCCATGTCATTTGATGGTTAAAAAGGATTTTTTGGGAGTCGGGTGACGTTTAAACTCCTTTTGAAGTACGTACAAACTTTTTGTTGCGCATTATTTGAAGTAGGAAATTACTTTATGTGCATGCCATAAATCAATCCATGCTAGGACCGTAGCGGTCCATTTCAAAGAAATTGTTTAGTACGTTTTCGCGCTTTGTTAACAACTTAAGTTGTGATGAAATAGTTTTCAACGTGATTTTCTTATGTGGGGCGAGTGTGTCCATTTTTGCACAACTACCGAATTGATAGTAGTAGATTTTTTGCGTACAATTAAATTGATATGAAAACCTTTGTGTTGGAACTTTCTATAAACGTTTTCGATTGGCATGCTTGTTAAGTACTTCGCTTGAAAACCTTGAACTCATTAGAACCTTGGAAAGGTTAAGTAATCCCAGTTAAGGGTAAGTGTGTGTAAACTTCGACAGTGGAAGGTTTGGGTATTCCGATGTGTGGTATTGTTGTAGGCCAAATGGTATCGGTGGTAGAGTCGATGTACTTTTTGTATCTGACAGGTGGGGCTCGCGGTATATTTTGTGGATGTTTGTGGTAAACTGTTCGTTTCGGCAACCTTGTGTGGTGGTTACTCTTGATGGACGAAATTCATGTATGAGGCTCGGTAGTAATTTGAATCTTGGTGGAGTGACTAGGTGTCAACTTTTGGATTTCGAAGCTAAGAACTATTAGTGTATTTTGGAGTGTGGCAGTCCAATCTTAGGGGATATTTGTACCGCCCGTAGTGGTCTTAGGAAGTTCGAATTGCGATAGGTGGCAGTAGTTGAATGACTTTCCTTGAAGGGTAAAAGAATATGTCAATTGGATGATTGGTAATAAGACGTATTCTAGGAGTTGTATAATCATTGGGTCGAGGATGACCGTCCGTCTGATGACTAGAGGTACTCGTTAAAGTAAGCAATTCGGAAGCAAGAACGGTTGGATTGGGGAAATTTGTTGGTGTTGGTAGTGATCAAATATTGTATTAGTCGAGGGAAGAGTCTAAAAGCGAGTAGATCTGAGCTGAATGGAAGTTGGGATCTACCGTTGGGGAAGTATGGATCACCTAAGGTTGGGAGACAACCGGAGTTATGTGGTTAGAAGCTACATTCGTAAGTAAACGCTCACTCGGGTATAAGTGTAGCGTGTCTAAAAAGGACATAGTTTGTGAGTATCGACATGAAGTTGTCATGGCAGTTTTGGCAAGAAAAGATTCGAATTTCAGTAGGAAACTGAAGGAACATGAAAAAGTGTTGAAGTTCGATAAACCTTGGGTGTTTGGGAGCTAGATTTCGAGGACGAAATCATCCTAAGGTTGGGAGGATTGTAACAACCCGAAAATCCTAACTCAAATTGTAAATGAATTTATTTGGAATTATTAAAGGACAAGGTTTTGCATTGGAATGTAGGACACGTAATGCTAATTGGATCGCATGAGAAATCTGGCCAAGATTGGGCTCAATACCTGGACCGCGAGAATGCTCGGTGATTGTGACATGGTCACTCTCGCCAGGGCACTATCGCTCATTATGTACCGAGAGTGTTGGGAGAGGTTAGCGAGTATGCCACTCGCGATTGTGACATGGTCACTTTCGCAGTGGCACTATCGCCAAGAAGGTACCGCAAGTATTTGGGTAGCGGGCGAGTATGTCAGGCGATAGTGACCAGTATCACTATCGCGGTGTCACTATCGCGGTCGGGGTGCAGGGATTACTTAGTCCGATTTTTGTTACATTGTTCTCGTTTCTTCTCCACCCATTTCCTTATTTCTCTCTCAAAAACCCTCCCCAAACCCTAAATCCGTTTTGGAGCCTTTAGAGCCATATATTTTGTGATTCAAAGCAAATCCATTACCTTTTAGTAAAGATTCATGGTTAAAGATCAAAGTTCTCCATTTCACTTTCGTTTTGAGAGATTTCTACATTTATAGAGTTTTACTCAACCCTCTCCTAAACCCTTCCCTTTCTTTGGATGAAATGAAGATTGAGGCTCACTTTGGTAACACTGGAAGTGTTTGGTTGGTGGATTCACACGATGGTTGAGGTAATCTTCTCTTCTCTTCATTTTGGAAATTAGGGTTTCGATCTATTGGTGATTTTGGGTGTAATATGTTGGGGGAAATGATTCTAAGTGTTTGGGGATAAATATTTATGGTTGGAAATTGTGGATCTAGGTTTTTGGAAGATTTGGAGCTTGAGGATTACTGTTTCTTCAAAAGAGCTTACGTTTGGGGAAAATCTAAATTTAACCTAAATCTAGCAAGGTGAGTTCAAGTTGATTTGTGAAAACGTTGTACATGCCAAAAATGTTATTTTCCAAGTATTTGTGTGTTTTACTTAAAATTATCATTTGTTGAGTTATTTGGTAAGCTTGACCCTTTTGAAGTGTTTAACTTTATAAAGTTTGTAAAACACTCATATTTGAGATTTTTGGATATTTTGATGTGTAGAAATCATAAATATGTCCTTAAATGATTTATTACTCAAATGGAGTTTCCTCAATAGTTTAATCATGTTGGTGTAATTGTTTTTATAAACCCTTTTGGGGAAAAATGCACATTTTGGTGTCATGAGGCATTTTGAGAATTATAAGCGTATGAGTCCATTTGGGAAAACCTTTATTCTAACCCGTGACGAGTTTTGGGTTAATGATGACTTTGTGGTATATGTATATCTAAGCGATGTTTAAATGCATTTTATGTTATGAGGTCCGTTATTTATGGGTCTAATGAGTTTTGAGCATTTTGCTCGGTTTTGACTTTGAGGGAGTCTTGGGGACATTTGTCCGAGTTTTATGGCTCAATATGGAGTCTTATTTATGACTCGCATTTATTGCAACTTGATGCATTTTATTGCATATTATTGATATTTACATGCTCGGGTGCTTTAATCATTCTGGGATGAGCATGTTATTGTAGATTGTGTTGCATTGGATCCATAGGCACGTAAGTCAGTCTTTATTTGATGGTCTATCTCTTTGTGCACGAGGAGTAGACTATCGGAACGCATGGTTATATGCGGTAGGCCGTTGGGGCCACTAGCGAGTAGGCACTGGGGGACATTGGAGTCCTTGAGGTGTAACTCGTCTAGACTGGATAGGCAATGTGGTCCCATAAGTCCTTGAGGTGTAACTCGACGGAGTAGGCAATAAAGGCATGGGAAATGTTTGAGGTTGTGATGTCTTTATGGCATGGGAACTAAGACCGGGACTTGAGGTGTAATCCAGTAACATCATAAGTGACCTAACTTTGTGTGCCCGTCACTTTCGATGGAATCGGGTCTCCCCCGTCACCGAAAGGTGTTGTTTTGGGTATATGCTTTTATCCCTATTTTCGATGACGCATTTTATTTATATGAAATGTCTTTCATGGTTTATTGGCGGGTACTATGTCTCGTCCTTATTGGATGTTTTGAATATTGGAGTTTTATCTACGTTTATAATTACTTGGGATATTTAACGTCAAAGCACATTTTGAGTGAGTTGGGATTGAAATTCATTTTGGAAAACGCTTCTTACATTTTGGGAACTTTTCTCATAGATTTTGTGTGCATTGGAAAATGAGTCGTTTACATCCTTTCATAAACTCTTTTGGAAATCATGATTTATGTCGCAAACTTGCATTCAACAAATCATATAAATCATGTTATAAACTCTTGAACTCACTAGGCGTTAGCCTAACCTTTTTATTTGTCGGCATGTGCAACAGGTTCAGGTTGGGAGTAGTTCTAGTAACACTACGAAAGGTCGAGTGCTAGTAGTGTGTTCGATAAGTGAATTGCTTAAGTGAAGTCTTCCGCGTTAATATTTGGGATTAGCAACTTGTACTCGTGTTAAGTAACACCCGACATTATGTGGTCTCATAGTATGATTCGAGTCGTTAATTGTAGGAATTGTTATGTTTAATCTTGAGGAAATTCCGAGAATGGTTTGTAGAAGTAATTTTATTCCTTAAATGATTATTTTTATCGAAATTTTATTTAGTTGCTCTTTCCAGATTTGAGGATGTTACAGTATCTATTGAACCAAATGGACTCCCCCTTTTCCTTTTGGGAGCCATGGCCTCAGCCACACTTCCACTATGTGTGGTTGCAACACTCTTTCCGATGGTGTTGTGCCCCTGTTTGGGGACTTCTAATCTTGCGGGTATGTTTGCAGCCGGCGTGTGTGATCTTGTCACTTTTGCAATATCAGTGAACGCATCAGGTATCGAGTCTGCTACGTTTTGAAGATCTAGTATTCGTTTCACTTCACTTTCACATTGTGAAGTACGGGGATCAAAATGAGACAGGGTGGGAACATTCCATGACAATTCCTGTCGTTCCCTTGGAAAATCCTTTTTCCTATCTCCCCCTAACGACGGGAAGATTGTCTCATCAAAGTGACAATCCGCAAATCTTGCGGTAAATAGATCACCTGTCAAGGGTTCTAAATAGCGGATAATTGTTGGAGATTTATATCCAACATATATACTTAATCGTCTTTGAGGACCCATGTAACGACCCAAACATAATTTAAAGCATAGCATTCATATAAAACATTCCAAAACCGGTCTCAAGGTCTCAATACAACTGTCTCAAAACTAGGTTGGCGGAAACAACCTATTCACAACTAAGAATGAATTAAGTCTATAAAATGAAAAGAGAAAACACTATCTCTCTAAGCATTCGTCCTCTAATTCTTCTCCTGATTCTTACCGGAGCCTCCTACTATCTGCTTTCCTGAAAAGGTTTAGTTTGGAAAATGCGAGGGTTAGACCATGAGGTCTAGTGAGCTCCCTCAAGTAACAACAGTTCAGCAATACATAGTTAAAACATTTCATACTTTCATAAACA
This sequence comes from Saussurea involucrata, assembly GCA_033807775.1. NCBI lineage: Eukaryota > Viridiplantae > Streptophyta > Magnoliopsida > Asterales > Asteraceae > Saussurea > Saussurea involucrata. The sequence goes on from CM066315.1 coordinate 55,557,043, forward strand.
ACTTTAAGTAAAACTTTCAATTAACATCACACTCGTAAATGGCACACTGAAGTCACTCAGAAGTGACAACGTGTCAGTCTCACACTGCCTTACTAGGTCACTCCTCCCATGGCGTAAACGGGACACCCCCCGGTATGAGCATTGGCGGGCCACACCCCCCGACTTAGCCAATTTACGTCTAACCTCAATGTATGCATACATTTCAAATAAACTTTCATACAAGCATAATCATGTAATAAAGCATGGCATATCTGTTCATTTACTTACTTCGGAAAACACGTTTTAAAACACGTATTTTTAGTTAGAAAAACTCACCTGCTGCCTTTGCACGGTACTTCTCACTTGAACTTCGGATTCCTAGATAAAACACCTATGGTTCAAAGGAAATAAAGTAATAAGTCTCAAGCTGGCTTCTCACTACACTCTAGACAGACCCTTAACAAAAACTTGGTCACAAAGCACTACAAAGCCCGATGTCAATTCCGGACTCCGCACTCAAACCGGATCCCCTTTCGGAATCCGGGGTCACTTCCGGATCCCACATACCGGATTCCGGTTCCGCTAACAATCCGGTTTCCCCCACTCCGGATCCGGTCCCCAAATTATCTGAACAGGCTTTGCAAAAGTTCGAGGTATTCAAGTTGACATATTGTGATGATGGTGTTGCTTCTTTTGCTTCAGAAGTCAACAATTGCACTTTGGTAGATTCAGATAATTTTTTCATCTTACTTTTCATTCGAAAGAAATGGTGCCCATGTGTGTTTTTCAGCACATGTAACATCATATCACGGCCAGGATGCCCCAGGCGGTCATGCCAAAGCTTGTATATCTCATTGTTCCAAATTCCATTATTGAGAACATAATAGGATTCAATAACCCGAATTGTGGTAAGATACAACCCACTATTTTGACACATTAATTTCTCTAATATGCGTTTCCTTCCATATTCATTAGAGGTGATGTACATATAATCATTTTGATTCTCACAGTGTGTTTCATTATGATAGCCGTTAGAGCGTATATCTTTGAAACATAACAAGATTCGGTTAGCTTTAGGAGCTTAGAGTGCTTCTGTGATTGTCATTTTAGTGCCATTAGGCAACAAGAAAGTGGCAGTTCCTCTACCAAGTATTAAGTTTGATGATCCAATCATCGTGGCCATTGATGATTTATAATCAAATATTTCAGTAAATAATAGTCTGTTTCTTAGAATTGTGTGGGTGGTTCCACATTCGACTAAGCACTCAATTTCTCCTCGATACATTCATACAAGGAACAGAGAATATTTAATAATTTAGTTGTTTTGACGTATTTCTTTACATCAATGGTTTAGATATTGTATAGACACAAAAAGTTTATTGCATCAATCCAAACAATAAATTAAGTTCACTAAAAAACTAATAAATATTATCTCAATAACTATTGTCTTTAAAAATAAAATGAAATAATAAATGCAAGGTAGATTAGGCAAAAACTGAGAGCTCTAGGGATTGATCATTGCTTTTGATATTGGTGAAATCTGCAATTGTTAAGTTGACTTCTGGGTCATTACTTGTTTCTTCGAGGTAGTTGTAACAACCCGATATTTCCAAATATACACATATAACATAAATTGCATCACGTCGTTACATAACAAGATACATCCTATAGCAAATACGGTCCCTTAGTCTTTACAATCCAAAATAAGATAATTCATTACAAACTTTTTCCCTAGTTACATTACATCATAACTACAAAACATGTCATGATCTTCAAAAATATACGCCTTCTCCAAAGCTATTCACCGATTACCCTGCTTACTTGTCCTTACTTGATCCACGACCTGGAATACATATTTTAAAAACAAAATGAGGGTTAGACCTAAAGGTCTAGTGAGAAATCCATGTTTCTTTGAAAATCCTTTGCACACTACCATTCACATAATACAAACACAATTACCAGTTATGACTCAATCATCATGTATTTTCCCATCTCATTCTCTTGGCCATATTAGTTGGTTGCAAGCCAACTAATAAATTAACTTCGATGTACGACAATTACAGCCAACAACGTTGTACGAATATTACAGCCAACATATCGGTCCTAAGCCCGGCCAACGTATTCTCGTATAGTAGAATACTCATGTAAATACAATATTTCAATATATTATATTTCAGACATAAGCACATAATCACACCATCTATTAGATTTCCAATCCACACATAAATGTATTCCAGTTTAAAAACGTTTTAAAGTAAAACTCACCTGTTTTGCTTATCACCAAAATCCTTTCCAAGCCTTTTCAACAGATTCAGTCTTTCACTTCAAATTCACAGTATCTGAAACAATTCAAATACAATATCTCTTTACCAAATAGAACACATAAGACTCTTTAGCAGGCTGAGAATCCCAAATGACCTATCAAACTCTTATTCAGTCCTCATTCAAAAACCATAGCTAAAAGTATCAGAAATCTCAAAAATGACCAAACAGCTCAAAGTTTTCGGACAACCCAAACTATCCGGACAGCACAGATAATCCGGACAACATGACTTTCCGGACAACCTCAATAATCCGGACAGCCCAACTACCCGGACATCATATCAATCCGGATACTATCCGGTAACTCATTTCATCCGGAAAACTAGAGAAATTAGAACTTACCCGGATAAAGAACCCGTCCGGACACCTTTAGAACATTATCCGGACACCACCAACAAAACTACCCGGACACATTCATCTTGTCCGGGAACCTCTGTCGGTTTGCCTATTTTAAACCCAGAATCCGACTGAGATTCATACCAGTTCGATTTTACTGATTCTAATCCGACAGAAATCATCTACTGACCATTATAAACATAATTTGTAAAGGAACATACCTGAAATCACTTCTAATCACAACAAATGGAGCCCTAACCCTTCCTTTTCTTTCTTCTTCTTTTTCTCTCCAAACACACACATACACTTACTGAATTTTCTGCTGTAATGAAATATCTAGACACTAATCAGATATTATTAACCATATTTACTATTTTAACCTTACACTATTCCTTAATAACCAAAACACCCTTAACTTATAAATTTACCAAATTTTACCCTAAACATATTATTATAAAGTTAACTAATTTTAACGGAACTAACATTTAACTAACGAACTTACCCGGGGTATTACAGTAGTGAGATTCTTTTTCTTTGGATTCTATGTATCTCTTATATGTGGCTGCTATAGCATTGCGTGCGTGACAATTCTTATACTAGTGTCCAACGATGCCACACCTGTAGCAAGGTTCCGTTCCGTCTCTTGCTCTTTTGGAAGGATCGATCATTGGTGCTTTTCCTCTTCCTTTATTACTTGGTCCAGCAATTGCATCTCTGTGCCATGAATTGGAAAATCCACCATGACTGTTGCCACGACCTTGTCCCTGACCCCGTCCACGACCTTGTCCACGTGATGAATAGTTTCCACGTGTATGTGATTCAGTATGTTTAGTTCCCTGTCCTTTGGGATTCTTTCCACTTCTAACGCTTGCATGATTAGATTCAGGAATGTTCTTTGTCCCGACAGGTCTAGCGTTGTTATTCAGAAGACCCTCATTGTGTCTTTCAGCCACTTGCAGTAGGTTGATAAGTTTGTTAAAGGTTGTGATTCTTTTACAATCATACTCCAATCGATACTGATTCATGAGTATGATTGCAGATGTAGGAAAAGTGGAAAGTGTCTTTTGAATCATGTCGTCTTCCGTGAGTTCCTCGCCACAAAAGTTTAAACGTGTTTTGAGACGCAATATTTCTTTGTTGAAATCATTTACCTTTTTTAAATCGAGTAAGCGTATTTCATTCCACTGTACGATTAGTTCGGGAAGCAAAGAGTCATGAATATTCCCGAATCTTCCTTTTAGGGCGTCGCACAGTTCTTTGGGGGTTTTTAGTTGAAGGTACTCCCACCGAAGGCTGGGATCGATGTGTCGTCTCAAGAACATTAGAGCATTTTCTTATACCTTTTCATACGGTTTGTTTTTAGGGTCAGTGGGGGGTTGATTGTGTAGGTGTAGTCCTTTCCAATGAAGGTAGTCTCTACATCAAATACCCATATGTGGTATTCAAGTCCTTCTGAATCCAGGATATCAAATTCGGGACGAGTTGGTTCAGCCATCTACAAAAATAAGAGATCGGGTATTTTATTTTATGAAGAGAAAACTTATGAAAGTTCATTATTATGGCAATATAGGATTTAAAGTTTGGTATTTGCAAACATTTCTTATGTTGATAATGTTATATTAGTATTTCAATATCCGAAAATGAATCGCAAAACACTTTTGGATTTCCAGATAAGAAGGGGAACCACGTGGGCTACTTAAGTCCCTACAAACCTTTGAGGCTATTTACACCCGTTTTGACAAAATCTTTTGGTGTCATGCGATCACATTGTTTATGAAATACACGAATAACATTAACAATTTTGTGGATTTTGGCATGAGGCCAAAAAGTGAGATTCAATTAATACCATTATGGCATTTTGGGGGCTTTTGGCAAGAGACCAAAGGGTTATATTGAGTTAACACCATTATGGCATTTTTTTTGTTTTATTTATTTATTTATTATTAATTTTTTTGGAAACTTTTGGCAAGAGGCCAAAAGATATGAATGTTTTAACTTTTAGAATGTTATTATATTTAAGGCAAATAGTTAGAGTTTCGATATGGTTATTTGTTTCTTATTATTTTATAAGCCAAACTTTTAGCAATTATGTTTGATATTAGGTGTTATAGGATTTTAAATGAGTGCTTGGCATGAGGCCAAAACAAAAGGTATATAGGGAAGTGTTACTTCCAAAATAAATTTAATTATGCTTATGGATTAAAGAGGTAGGGGCAGGTTCAAACGAGGAGACAGTCCATTTGTGAGAAGGCGAGAAAGACACTACTAGAAAAACTCAAATTTTCGACGGATACAAACCGTTGGTAATTACTGACGGATTACCGACGGATTTCATTTAAAAAAATTAAAAAATAAATAAATAATTATCCGTCGGTAATCCGTCGGTAATTACCGACGGTTTTAAATCCGTCGGTAATTACCGACGGATTATTTAATTTAAAAATTAAAAATTAAAAATTAAATAATCTGTCGGTAATTACTGATGGATTGCCGACGGATTATTTAATTTAAAAAATAAAAAATAAATAATCCGTCGGTAATTACCGACGGATTATTTAATTTTTAATTTTTATTTATTTTTATTAACTAATCCGTCGGTAATCCGTCGGTAAATAATTACATTATTTTAAAAATATATATATATATATTAAATAAACCGTCGGTATATATATGTATGAATGTTTGTATGTATATACATGTATGCGTGTATGTCTATGTTGATGATAGTATATGTGTGTATGTATATGTGTATGATAGTATATGTACAATATATATTTTTTCGCGACTTAAACACAAACATATGTTGAAAGATGCACATGTATTTTATATGTGTGTACGTATATGTGGATGATAGTATATGATTCATTAAGAGTCACTCAAGCCAAAGGCTCAGTTTTCAAATTAAAATGCGTAGTATATACATTCGGTTCACAAAGCTGAAGTATACACGGGTATATATATTCGGTTCAATGGACCGTTATGGGCTTTAATGGACCATTATGGGCTTATGTAATGGTTTGGGCTTTAATGGACCATATTGGGCATTTATGGATCGTATTGTGCTTTAATGGACCGTATTGGCCTTTAATTAATCATTTGGGTTTCAATGGACCGTTATGGGCTTTACAGACCTATATGGGCTTTAATGGGACGTATTGGGCTTTAATGAATCGTATTGGGCTTTAATTGACCATTATGGGCTTATGGAACGGTTTTGGCTTTAATGAAAAGTATTGGGCTGCCAAATGGATCTGACAGGGGTTTATTGGATCCAAATGGTCGTTAATGAGTCCAACAGGGGTTTATTGGATCCAAATGGCCTTTAATGGATCCTATTGGGGTTTCAATGATCTACTAGATGTTTAATCAACTTAATTGAACTTTAATGGGTTTATGGAACGATTTGGGCTTTAATGGACCGTAATGGGCCTTTATGAATCATATTGTGCTTTAATGGACCGTATTGGCCTTTAATTGATCATTTTGGGCTTCAATGGACCCTTGTGGGCTTAATGTACCGTTATGGGCTTTAATGGGACATATTGGGCTTTAATGAACCGTATTGGGCTTTAATGGGCCGTATCGGGCTTTAATGGACTGTATCGGGCATTAATGGACTGAATAGCGAGTCACATACCTATAACGGTTCACACACACATATATATACATTCACTTCATATATATTGTCACATACATAGTTATTAATCTTTATGGGCTTCAATGGACCGTTATGGGCTTAATGGACCGTTATGGGCTTTAATGGAACGTATTGGCCTTTAATGAACCGTATTGGGCTGCCAAATGGATCTGACAGGGGTTTATTGGATCCAAATGGCCGTTAATGGATCCAACAAGGGTTTATTGGATCCAAATGGCCGTTAATGGATCCTATTGGGGTTTCAGTGATCCACTAGGTGTTTAATCAACTCAATTGAACTTCATGGACTGTATCGGGCTTTAATGGACCGTATTGGGCATTAATGGACCGTATTGGACATTAATGGACCGTATTGGACATTAATGAACCGTTTCGGACTTTAATGGACCGTATCGGGCTTTAATGGACCGTTTTATGGGCTTATGGAACAGTTTGGGGTTTAATGGACCGTATTGGACCTTTATGAATCGTATTGTGCTTTAATGGACCATATTGACCTTTAATTAATCATTTGGGCTTCAATGGACCGTTATAGGCTTAACAGACCGTTATGGGCTTTAATGGGACGTATTGGGCTATAATGAATCGTATTGAGCTTTAATTGACCATTATGGGCTTATGGAACGGTTTTGGCTTCAATGGACTGTATTGGACTGCCAAATGGATCTGACAGGGGTTTATTGGATCCAAATGGCCGTTAATGGTTCCTATTGGGGTTTCAATGATCTACTAGGTGTTTAATCAACTCAATTGAACTTTAATGGGTTTATTTGTGGTTTAATATATAATCTGTCGGTAATCCGTCGGTAATTACCGACGGTTTTAAATCCGTCGGTAATTACCGACGGATTACCGACGGATTATTTAATTTAAAAAATAAAAAATAAAAATTAAATAATCCGTCGGTAATTACCGACGGATTACCGACGGATTATTTAATTTAAAAAAATAAAAAATAAAAAATAAATAATCCGTCGGTAATTACCGACGGATTATTTAATTTTTAATTTTTATTTATTTTTATTAACTAATCCGTTGGTAAATAATTACATTATTTTTAAAAAATATATATATTAAATAAACCGTCGGTATATATATGTATGAATGTTTGTATGTATATACATGTATGTGTGTATGTCTATGTTGATGATAGTATATGTGTGTATGTATATGTGTATGATAGTATATGTACAATATATATTTTTTCGCGACTTAAACACAAACATATGTTAAAAGATGCACATGTATTTTATATGTGTGTACGTATATGTGGATGATAGTATATGATTCATTAAGAGTCACTCAAGCCAAAGGCTCAGTTTTCAAATTAAAATGCGTAGTATATATATGTGTATGATAGTGTATCGGGCTTTAATGAACCGTTTCGGACTTTAATGGACCGTATCGGGCTTTAATGGACTGTATCGGGCATTAATGGACCGTATCGGGCTTTAATGGACCGTTTTATGGGCTTATGGAACAGTTTGGGCTTTAATGGACCGTATTGGGCCTTTATGAATCGTATTGTGCTTTAATGGACCATATTGACCTTTAATTAATCATTTGGGCTTCAATGGACCGTTATAGGCTTAACAGACCGTTATGGGCTTTAATGGGACGTATTGGGCTTTAATGAATCGTATTGAGCTTTAATTGACCATTATGGGCTTATGGAACGGTTTTGGCTTCAATGAACTGTATTGGGCTGCCAAATGGATCTGACAGGGGTTTATTGGATCCAAATGGCCGTTAATGGATCCTATTGGGGTTTCAATGATCTACTAGGTGTTTAATCAACTCAATTGAACTTTAATGGGTTTATTTGTGGTTTAATATATTCTTTTAAGCTTTAATGGATCGTATTGTGTTATAATAGATCGTACTGTGCTATAATGGATCGTATAATAACTTTAAAAAATTATAAAAATCAATTAATTTTTAACTCTTCCCTAAAATTTGGTTCCCCCTATAATTCCCTCTAAAATTTTCCCAAAAACACTTAACCTTCCCCCCAAAATCAGACGGTGTAAACAAGTCTAGTAGCATCATCCCAAAAACACTTAGTCTTCCCCCCTAAATTCTAAACCCTAAAATCATCCTCTCTTTCTCTCCTCAAAATCGTCTCACACGCTTCTACTCGTTTCGGTGTAAACAAGTCTAGTAGCATCTAAGGGAGACAGAGTGTGTTGCCAAGGCATCGTCGCACCATCGATTGTAAGCGATTGAATTCTTCTAAATCTTCCCTGTTTTGTTAGATTGATGCTTGATTTCCATATTTGATGTATGTTCTTCGATGTGGCTTTTGATTCTATGCTCTTTGTTGGTTCGATGTTTCTTCCCAAAATCGATTTTATGCTCTGTGGTTTCTGATCGATTTATGTAGAGGTGTATCTTTCTGGTTGCAATTCTTTTGGATTTCATTTTTTTGTTTTCTTTTTTCCATCTGTTGCAAGTATGTAGAGAGGGTGTTTGAGGAAATGCCTCAAAGGGATGTTGTATACTATTTTCTTGGGTTTCATGTTCGAAATGATGTTGTTATACTATTTTATTTGAGTTTCACACATTTATTGATAAATTGTTTGGGATTTGAGTTTCACGAAACATAAATATTTTATAATATATTATACATAATAACTTTAAAAAATTATAAAAATCCATTAATTCTAAACTATTCCCTAAATTTTGGTTCCCTCCTATAATTCCCTCCAAATTGTTTCCCAAAACCATTAACCTTCCCTCCCAACGGATGACCTAAATTCTAAACCCTAAAATCATCCTCTCTTTATCTCCTCAAAATCGTCTCACACGCCGCTGGGAAACAAATACCCACCTAAAGGGCTAAACCTCAGAGTTGTTCAAAATCAGATCGGCGGCCTAATTAGGTCAAAACCTCTCGAAGAACTCTGCTCGATTTCCCGATTGTAATTCCACATCTTCCATAACACCATAACTCTGCTCGATTTTAGGGTTTGATTCTGCTCTCTTTGATTTTTATTTGCACTTCTCAATCGATTTTGAGTTCAGTTTCTTCTCTTAATCGATCTTGATTTCGGTTTGCTCCTCTCAGTCGATTTTCTTGTTTACTCCTCATTCAGGTATGTGTTTTGATTTTTGTTTGCAGGTATACCATTCATATACGCTCCTCTTAATCAAGTATACACTCCTGAATCTTCATATGCTAATCAGGTATACCTCAGTTATATATTTGGGAATTTGATTTTCAGAACCACGTGGGATTCTGATTTTCATGATTTCTGTTTCTCTAAAACCACATGGGATTTTGATTATCATGATTTCAGTTTCTCTAAAAATACATGGGATTTTGATTTTCATGGTTTCTGTCTCACTTTTATTAGAATCACCAACATTGGTGATAACTGTGGATATCATGAGCCCAACAATTCAGTTATGTTGGTTGTACAATGAAAATGAATCAAAGTGCCAAGTATAAGTTCTTTATACTTTTGCTTTGAGTATATATAGATCAAAGTGATCATAAGGTACCTGAAACCACACACCCACGAGTAAGACTAACGTAGTTGGTTTAAAAAAATGGAACCTTCAACAAGAATATTCATGTGTTTATTTGTTGAAGGCGGAAGGGATATTTTGAATAAAAGCAAAGTCAAATTGAAGCAAATATAAAGCAACTTAACAGAGGGTTTGACCCCTGGGCTAGATGTTCATTGTTTGGATGGCTTGATTAAGGTACTTAGCACCATCAGCTACTAGGGGTAATGACCTTTCCTTTTGAGTCTACTGCTAATTTTGGGGTAAAATGAAAGACAACAGTGCATAATGAATCCATGCTTGAAGTTTGAACGAAATGAAACTTATTATCATATGAAAATGTGATTAAACTGCTTATCTTGCCAGTTTTTTCTGTTAGAAATACTTTTGTCTTCTGTGGCAGGGTGGTTTTCCAGTTTAGTAGTTCTCTGTGAAAAGATGTATCAAAATCTCATGCTTATAAGCTGCATCAAAAATTTACCTTGAATTTCGTAACAGGGTTTATATTAGCGAAACATTATTTTCTTGTCGGACTTAAATTTTGTGATGTTAAATTTAGCACATATCTAGATATCGTTTTGCAGAAGAGTTCAAACATGAATTTAACTTAACGGTCGCCTTATGTGATCTATAAGTATATTTTCGGTTTCCTTTGATAAGGATGAAATAATGTCTTACAAAAACCCATTTCATAACCGTCTTTATTCATGGTTTCATGTTTATAGGGAAAATTAACTACACAATACCGACGGAGTTGCTGAGGTTTGGGGTGGTTAACTGTTCATTGTTGTGCTTCTATGAACTGTTAATTTTAACAAGGTGCCGAAGGTGTCTAGTTAACTGTAACAACCCAAATACCATTTGCACAACAAATCACATAATGTAATATAACATTGAGATAGCAAACGAAAGTTCACATTACAAGTACGGTCCCGAAGTCTTTTACATTACAAAATAAAACATTCCACTACAACTTTGACTTACTATACACATACATAACATAAAACTATCATAACACCACTGCTAAACATGCCAAATTCTTCATCATATTATCCTTCACAAAAGCCATCCCTCGATTACTCTACTTACTTGCTCTTACTCGATCCACCACCTGGAACACATATTTTTAAAACAGAAATGAGGGTTAGACCTAATGGTCTAGTGAGGAATCCCAATCAATTTAGTAAACTTTGGTATCAAACCATTTACATAAAACTTTTCATATAACAACCACAGACCACACGTAATTGAATACCAATCTTCGTACACGTCTCATTTCACCTTATTCCTCCATAGTTGGCCAAATTAATTGGTTGCGAGCCAACTAATCTACTGTACTAAACACACCGGTCCTATGCTCGACCACGTATTATATTCTGATATAATACTCACGTAATTATAATATCTCATTATATCATAATTACACACGTATGACATATTCATACCATTTATCAATTATTCAACATCCACATAAATGTATTCCAGTTTAAAACACTTTGAAGTAAAACTCACCTGTTTTGATTATTACACACGCTCGCAAGCTCCTTTCAAAATGATCCTATCTCTTACCACGACTCCACAGAATCTGAAACAAGTTAAGATACACATATCGCTTTACTAACCAAACACATAAAGCCTAACAGTTTCCCATCCTCAACTGTCCCATTATACACTGCACTTAACCCACTACCGGGACTATACAGGGTACCGGGACTTATACAGTACCGGGACTCTTGAGTACCGGGAGTTCACAATACCGGGGTTTTACACTACCGGGATTCTATACTACCGGAAGTCGGCTATACCGGTACTCCATAATACCGGGAGTTCACTGATACCGGGAGTTACATTACCGGGATTGACAGTACCGGGACTCCCCCGGGAGTCGACTATACCGGGAGTCTACCGGGACTTCCCCGGAACTATAAGAACACAGTCGGTTCCAATTTCTCAGAAATCGATTGAGACTAACACTAAACAATGAAATCGACGTTTCTAAACCGATAACTATCTTTTACTCATGATTATAAACACAAAATAAAAAGGGACTAACCTTAAAATCGTTTCTAACCCAAATCGATTGATGTCTTTACCGTACGTTTCCTCTTTTGCTCTTTTTCGCCTCCCGAACTCCCACACACACACACACTTTTCTATTTTAGGTATCTGGATAATGTTTGAGGCTTATGAGGTAATATCAATCCATAACTACCAAAGAAACCTTGAACTTTCTCAATTATAACCCAAACACCCCTAAACTCATAATTTTTCCCAAACATACCCTAAACATCTAACTTTAAAGTTATCTTTATTTAACGGAAAGAGGATTTAACTAACGGACTTACCCGGGGTATTACATCATCTCCCCCTTAAAAGAATTCCGTCCCGGAATTCAGTTAAGTGAAAAGATGAGGGTATTTAGCTCTCATTTCTGATTCGGATTCCCACGTAGCATCCTGACCTCTATGATGTCTCCACTGAACTTTCACTTGCCTGATTTCTTTATTCCGCAGCACTTTGACTTTATGATCAACTATGGCCTCCGGTTCTTCCACATAATTCAATCTTTCATCAACTTGTATCTCTGGTAGGGAGACTGTCTGATCTTGAGTAACCAAACACTTTCGGAAGTTTGATACATGAAACGCATTATGGACCCTGCTCAATTCTAGTGGAAGATCTAATCGGTAAGCTACTTCACCGATTCTTTCTGTTATAGCAAACGGTCCGATATACCTTGGGCTAAGTTTACCTTGTCGTCCAAATCTGATGACTCCTTTCCACGGCGAAACCTTTAACATTACGTAATCCCCGACTTGAAATTCCAATGGCTTTCGGCGTCGGTCAGCGTAGCTTTTCTGTCTGTCTTAGGCCACTTTCAATCGTTCACGAATCTGAGTAACCTTATCGGCAGTTAACTGAACTATTTCCGGCCCTGCTAGTTGTTTTTCTCCCACTTCGTTCCAACATAGAGGCGTTCGGCATTTCCTACCATACAGTACTTCGAACGGTGTCGCTTGTATGTTGGCATGATAACTGTTGTTGTAAGCGAACTCGATCAACGGCAAATGCTTATCCCACGATCCCCCAAAATCAACGATGCAAGCCCGAAGCATATCTTCTAAGGTCTGAATCGTTCGTTCACTTTGCCCATCTGTTTGAGGATGATACGCCGTACTTAACTTTATCTGTGTCCCCATTTCCCTTTGAAAACTTCTCCAAAATCTTGAAGTGAAACGACTATCTCGATCAGAAATAATAGAGATTGGAACTCCATGTCGAGTTACTATTTCATCCATGTATAACTTAGCTAATCGCTCCATCGAATCGGTTTCCTTTATCGGTAGAAAGTGTGCAGACTTAGTCAATCTGTCGACGATCACCCAAATAGAATCAAATCCCTTCGGAGTCCTTGGTAGCTTCGTGATGAAATCTGTGGTAATCTGCTCCCACTTCCACGTAGGTATTTCTAGCCGTTGTAGTTGACCAAACGGCTTTTGGTGTTCGATCTTCACTTTCTTACAAGTATCACATCTTTCCACATACTGAGCAATCCCTCTTTTTATCCCCGGCCACCAGTAGAATTGCTTTAGGTCTTTATACATCTTGTTTGTATCTGGGTGAATAGAGAAACGGGATTGATGAGCTTCTTGTAAAACACGATCACGTAACCCACCCAAACGAGGTACCCACACTCTGTTTCCCAGACGCAATAACCCACGATCATCTTTTACTAACAATGCTGACATCCCTGCTAACCGTTCTGATTTCAGATGTTCATCCTGATAAGCCTCCACTTAACACTTCTGCAATTCGTCAAATAAGTTGGGTAGGAGTTCAGTTCGTAGCGAAATAACTTTTATTGTTCCACTCCTTTCTTGACGACTCAGCGCATCTGCCACCACATTCGCCTTTCCTGGGTGATAAAGGATTTCACAGTCGTAATCGTTCAGCAATTCCAGCCATCTCCTTTGTCTCATATTTAGTTCCTTCGGATCAAAGAGGTGTTGGAGACTCTTGTGATCAGTATAAATCTGGCATTTGGAACCATACAGATAATGTCTCCAAATCTTCAACGCGAAGACAATTGCTGCAAGCTCCATGTTGTGCGTAGGATACTGTCTTTCATGATCCTTTAATTGACGAGAAGCATAAGCAATAACCTTTCCCCGCTGCATAAGTACACACCCCAAACCCAGTTTTGACGCATCACTAAAAACAACAAAATCTTCCGAACCTTCAGGTAGTGATAGAATCGGCGCGCTGCACAGTTTCTCTTTCAATATCCGGAATGCCTCGTCTTGTTCTGCTTTCCATTCAAACTTCAGGTTCTTCCGGGTTAGCTTAGTCAAAGGCGTTGCGATACGAGAGAAGTCTTTTATAAATTTTCGATAGTAGCCGGCTAAACCCAGAAAACTACGTACTTCTGTTGCTGTCTTCGGCTGTTCCCACTTTTCAACTGCTTCCACTTTCATCGGATCAACTTGTATACCTTTCTCAGAAACCACGTGCCCCAGAAATTTCACTTTCCGTAGCCAGAATTCACATTTAGAAAACTTTGCATACAACTTTTCCTTCTTCAGTAGCTCCAGAATCAAACGAAGATGTTGCGCGTGCTCTTCCTTGGATCGAGAATAGATAAGGATATCATCGATAAATACAATTACGAATTTATCGAGATACGGCTTACATACCCGATTCATTAAATCCATAAAGGCGGCTGGAGCGTTCGTCAATCCAAACGGCACTACTAAAAATTCATGATGACCATACCTCGTTCGAAAAGCAGTCTTTAAAACGTCTTCTTCTTTAACTTTCAACTGGTGATAACCGGACCTTAGATCAATCTTGGAGAAATAGCAAGCTCCAACTAACTGATCAAAGAGGTCATCAATTCGGGGTAGTGGATACTTGTTCTTTATTGTGCGCTTATTCAACTCTCGGTAGTCGATACACATCCTCATCGAACCATCCTTCTTTTTCACAAATAACACTGGTGCTCCCCACGGCGAAGAACTAGGTCTGATGAAGCCCTTATCTGATAAGTCTTGCAGTTGTGCCATCATCTCTTTCATTTATGGAGGAGCCAAACGATACGGTGCACGGGCTACAGGAGTGGCTCCAGGAATCAGGTCTATACCGAACTCTACTTGTCTAACGGGCGGAAGACTATTCAAGTCTTCAGGGAACACTTCTGGAAATTCACTAACAATAGGAATATCTTCCATCCTATTCTTTTCAGGTCTACTATCAATCACATAGGCTAAGTAACTCTGACAACCCTTATTCACACACTTACGGGCTTTTATCATAGATATTAGGCTAGACTGATGGTTCCTACGATCACCATAAATCACTACCGATCTCTTATCAGGTAAAACGACATTGATTACCTTTTTATCGCAAACTATGTTAGCCTGATTCTCAGCTAACCAGTCCATCCCTACTACCACATCGAATTCGATCAAAGCTATAGGAAATAATTGGATAGGCACTTCGCATCCCTCTATATTTATCACACTCTTCTCAAAAACTTCCTTTACTGACACTTGATTATCATTTGCAGTATCTACCAGTAAAGCATGTTCTAACATTTTTGGCTCTAAATGCATATGAGCGGCAAACGAAGGAGACACAAAAGATCGGTTTGCACCGGAATCAAACAACACTTTAGCACGTGTAGAGTTTATGAAAAATGTACCTGTAACCACGTCCGGAGTTTCCTCCGCCTCTTTAGCTGTCATTTGAAAGGTACGACCCCTTGTTCTTGGCGGTTCTATCCTCGGAACTACTGGTCTAGCGATTGTTGGTTTCCCTGACATTCCTCCTTGTTGAATTTTTCTTTGTGGACAATCCGACAGCATGTGATCCGGAGAATTACATGAATAACAAAACCGCGTTACGCGACAATCTTTAACGACATGCCAGGTTTTCCCACACTTAAAACAAACTCGTGATTCCACCTGACAATTTCCCTGATGGTAGCGATTGCATTTCGGACATGGTCTTTCCGCTGGTCGAAATGGTGGACGGTTATCGAACCTCTGAAATCTGGACTTTTTCGGATTATGTGGTGGCCCTTCCCATTTCCTTTTCCCTATACTCTTATCACTAGCATCTCTTCTGTTGTCTCGTTCCACGTTTTCAGCAGCATCCACTGCGGCTATAAAGGTATCGGGTCTTGTTACAGTTACTAGTCTTCTGACTTCTGAATTTAGTCCATATATGAATCTTTCCATCTTTAATTTCTCCGTAGCTACGTAATATCCTGCAAAACGAGATTTTTCTAAGAAGCGAACAGTATAGTCCCTCACCGACAAATTTCCTTGCTGTAGTTTCATAAATTCTTCCTCTAATTGTCTGACAGCTGCTTGTGGACATAATTGTTTTGTGAAAGCTAAAACGAATTCCTCCCAAGGAAAAGTAGAATATAAGTCTGACCCTCCCGATTCAATATGAGCTTCCCACCAGTATAAAGCATCGCTTTTTAACATTGCTGCCCCATAGAGTACTCTATCTTCATTAGCACATTTATTCGTCTTGAAGATAGCTTCTATTTCTTTCAGCCATTTCATCGCCTTTACTGGATCCCGATCACCTGAGTACGTAGGGGGTTTGCAACTAAGAAACATTTTATAATCACACTTTTTCGTTACTGGTACGACAGTAGGGGCGATTGGCAATTCAATTTCCTGTTCTGGATCTGGGTTATCATCTCCATTATTACGACTTCTTTCAAACATTGACTGAATACTAGCCTGTAATCTTCCCATCTCTGCAGTTAGGTCATCCCGCGTAACAAATTATGTACCTTGTGGTTGAGTTCTACCCCCAGTTCGTCCTCCAGTTCTACCTCCAATTCTACCTCCGCCACGGTCTCCTCCTCTCCCTCCTGTTCCTATGCCCGACCACGTATTATATTCTGATATAATACTCACGTAATTATAATATCTCATTATATCATAATTACACACGTATGACATATTCATACCATTTATCAATTATTCAACATCCACATAAATGTATTCTAGTTTAAAACACTTTGAAGTAAAACTCACCTGTTTTGATTATTACACACGCTCGCAATCTTCTTTCAAAATGATCCTATCTCTTACCACGACTCCACAGAATCTGAAACAAGTTAAGATACACATATCGCTTTACTAACCAAACACATAAAGCCTAACAGTTTCCCATCCTCAACTGTCCCATTATACACTGCACTTAACCCACTACCGGGACTATACAGGGTACCGGGACTTATACAGTACCGGGACTCTTGAGTACCGGGAGTTCACAATACCGGGGTTTTACACTACCGGGATTCTATACTACCGGAAGTCGGCTATACCGGTACTCCATAATACCGGGAGTTCACTGATACCGAGAGTTACATTACCGGGATTGACAGTACCGGGGCTCCCCCGTGAGTCGACTATACCGGGAGTCTACCGGGACTTCCCCGGAACTATAAGAACACAGTCGGTTCCAATTTCTCAGAAATCGATTGAGACTAACACTAAACAATGAAATCGACGTTTCTAAACCGATAGCTATCTTTTACTCATGATTATAAACACAAAATAAAAAGGGACTAACCTTAAAATCGTTTCTAACCCAAATCGATTGAAGTCTTTACCGTGCGTTTCCTCTTTTGCTCTTTTCGCCTCCCGAACTCCCGCACACACACACACTTTTCTATTTTAGGTATCTGGATAATGTTTGAGGCTTATGAGGTAATATCAATCCATAACTACCAAAGAAACCTTGAACTTTCTCAATTATAACCCAAACACCCCTAAACTCATAATTTTTCCCAAACATACCCTAAACATCTAACTTTAAAGTTATCTTTATTTAACGGAAAGAGGATTTAACTAACGGACTTACCCGAGGTATTATATTAACTAAGCCACTTTATAGGTATCTTTAATTCTTTCTTTTTTGCTATGAATGCTGAACAGGAGCTAAGCAAGGACTTCTTATCAGAGGAGGTGATGTGTTGAAACGTTTGTTAGGCATATACATTGTTACACTTGACAAGGTATTTGAACACCCTTGTTAATGTTGTTTTTCTCATTCGGTAAGGTAATGCGACTTGGTAGACGACCCCTTAGACACAGGGAAACTAATCACGTGGGGTTCAATAGATGATCTCAGTCAAAGCTACGTGACATCAGGGAAACATGTTCCAAGGTAATGTTTATACATGACAGCTTGATGTCTATTGATCTGTTTACTGAGCTTCTTCTTAAAGAAGCTAATGTGCTGTTTCTTTACATGTTTTTGATATACAGAACCCGTTTTTGACGGAACAAGGTAATCTGATTTTAACTCAATGTTGCAGGAGCTATTGCAACTGTTTATTAACTAAAAATTCCAAGCGTATTATAGTTAGCCCTCTCTCCCACTGTTCAAGATCCATTGGTGGCGTAGCCTCTGGCATGAACGCTTAAGCAATCAGGGATGAAAGTACAAAAAGGAGACATGTATCATCAACAAAATAGGTTGTTTAAAGCTCCTTGTCCGGTCGTAAACCTCTCTCGGCTTTGCACTGTTTTGTGCTTTATCTATAATATAATATTGCAGGAATTGTTCAATTTTTTTTATTAAGCTATGTATTATATCAAACATTGCATATGTTGTGTGATAGAAAACATGTCTACGAGACAAATCTTAATAATCGTTGTTGGTTCAGTTATCATTTTGGATGTAACTCTTATTTTAATTTCTTTTGTTATTCTAGCATACTTGATTGCATCCTGTTGCATCGCACGGGTATACAGCTAGTATATATATATATATATATATATATATATATATATATATATATATATGCATGCATACAACAATTTATACAAAATAAAAATTTTATTTTTTTTCAAAAAAAATCACAATTACCGACGGATTAGTGACGGATTTTCCGTCGGTAACTAAACTTTGATTTTATTTTTTTGGCCGTCGGTAATCCGTCGGTGATCCGTCGGTAAACTGGACCGTCGATAATCCGTCGGTAAAGTATAACCGTCGGTAATCCGTCGGTATATGTCGGTATCGGGGATCCGTCGGGGATCCGTCGGTGATTCGTCGGTAATCCTGGCCGTTGGTAATCCGTTGGTAATTTCCGTCGGTAAATCATTTACCTACCAGGTTATTTCCGACGGCGATTACCGACGGATTTGACCGTTTACCGACGGATTTGGTCGTCGGAAATTCTCGTTTTTTTTGTAGTGAGAATGTTAGATTACATACTTCATTATTTATAAAAGAGTGAATTGCATTTTTGGTCCCTGTGGTTATAGTATTTCTTTGAAAGAGGGACCTAAACTTCAATATCTCAAGAAGTGGTCCCTCAGTTTTCAAACTTACTCCAAAAGGAGGACCTGTACACTAACCCCGTTAAAAACCTCAGTTAGAGTGAGGGGCATTTTCGTCCAACCCCTTTCACGTGACCTACACCACCGCCGGCGACCACCATAACCGCCGGCGACCACAATCACCACCATCATCACCGGTGGTCTTCTCCACCACCATCACGAACCCCAGGTGGACCAAGCCTTAACTCAAGTTAGAGAGAGAGAGAGAAAGAGATCGAGAGAGAGATAGAGATCGAGAGATGAGAGATGAGAGAAGAAGAGATAGATAGAAGAAATCGAGAGGTGAGAGAAAGAAGAGATCGAGAGAAGAGATAAAGAGAAGAGAGATCGAGGGAAGAGATCCAAAAGATGAACTCGCCGGAGAAGAGGAGCTCGCCGGAGAAGACGAAGTTGCCGGAGAAGATGAAGCCGCCGACCGATCTGGGTCCGACTTTATCTCCGATCTGGGCCCGTTCTTCTTCCTTTGCTTCATATCTCTTGCTGTTCGTTTTTCGTTCTTCACTTTAAAAATCTGCTTAGTAGCAAAACTGCTACTAAGCCCAGGTGGACCAAGCCTTAACTCAAGTTTCTTTTCATCTGAAACACCATGTCCATGGCTGATTCTTGATCCATCTTCTCTCTTTACAAACCAGGTGGTCGCCGGCGGTGGTTATGGTAATCACAAAAAAGTCTTTTTACTCCAAACCCAGATGGGAAATCACAAAAAAAAGTCTCACTTTTTGAGTTCTTTAGATCACAAGCATGGATATACAGAAGAAAGCAAACCTGAGAGATACAGAAGAAAGCAAACCTGAGAGATAATGAGATAAAAGAATATAGAGATAATGAGAGGTTTTTAACAATAAATTAACAATGGAAATACACAAAAATACAATCTTTCTTTTTTACCTCTTGAACAAATCCAACTGTTTTTCTCTCTTTTTTTCTTCTGCAACTCAAAAGCAAAAGGAGATGTTGGCAATAAAAAACCCTATGAAATTAAAACCCCAAGAAACAATAACTGAACTTAAGATTGATGGATGAATAGAGGCCAGCTTGGAGAACCGATTTTGTTCCCTTTCCTTTGTTAATAATCGAGAGAACTAGATAGAGGGCGATGTGGGTAGAATCGATAGGGTCAAAGGGAGTGATTTCAGGTTTGAAATCGTGAACAGCAAAAGGAACGAGAGTGCAGGTGGTCGCCGGCGGTGGTCGCCGGCAGTGGTGTAGGTCACGTGAAAGGGGTATGGACGAAACTACCCCTGGCACTAACGGAGCATTTAGATGGAGTTAGTGTTGGGGTCCTGATTTTGGAGAAAATACCAAAACTGAGGGACCACTTCTTGAGATACTGAAGTTTAGGTCCCTCTTTCAAAGAAATCAGATAACCACAGGGACCAAAAATGCAATTCACTCTTTATAAAATAACATAAAAAATAAAAAATATTTTAGAAATTAGGATAATTATCATTTTAAATTGGATAAATCCTTAAATATCTCATATATCTTTTAAATTTATTTATTTTTTAATTTTAATAAATTCATATTTTTATCAACTTTTATATTTTTTTTCCTAGATACACTTTTGATTAAAAATCATAATTTTCATCAAATAT